>JAWZYV010015898.1:0-45557 GCA_038373885.1 Cheiracanthium punctorium
TGCGAATGCTCATTGTTGAAGCTAATAAAAGAAAATAAACAGTATAACATTTCTATTCTATGTACATGGCGAAAGTACTTTGTAGTTGTTCCGGATAACTCAATATCTAGCAAACAATTCCCTTAGCCAGCCCACACATCCACTGTAGTTTGACTTTTAAATTTCTCAATAAAAGCTTACATCACAGAAAAATCTCTAAACGGTGTATTTAATTTAGAAAAGTTACTCCAAAATTCCACCACTAGCATAGTGGTGTTAAAATTGCGTCCGTCGCAACATTCTCAGTACAGATTTCTCTACTTTCCAGATTAAATAACTGTCAACCGCTTCTCTTTTCTAACGCATTTTAGGCAAACAATAAACCTCTTCTCAAAGTTCATTTCACTTAATGCAAATGCGGATGGATACAAAATTGCTATTCTTCCCCTTGTCCCAGCAATCGGAGAGAGGATCCCGAACACACTTCAAACGCAACGAGACTAAGTCATTTCCTCGAACGCTATGTGCTTAGGTTCGCTGAAATAGTTAAATTAAAGAATGGGAGAGTGTGGGCTGAGAGAAAACGCTCTGACTTGTTTTAATTCGGAGAATGTGCGACGGAGAAAACAACCGTTTACTTAAGGTGGAAAGTTTCCTGTACGTCTAAAAATAAATCTGCAGTTTCAGTTTTGTAGTCTCTATTGCTAAGCAAAGGGTGAGAGGTAAAATAAAATAGATTTTTGTTGCTTTAAGTGCTTAGCACCGATGCTACAGGTAATACGGTACCATAAAAATAAAAACATATTACCAGGAAAAATGTTTAAAATGCATGAAGATGCTTAATAGAAGTCATTAAAATATTTTACAGCTTAGTTCAATACTTGTTTACTTAAAAAAATACTGTTTTCTTTGACTATAACGGGAATAAAGTATTATCATTTTTGGGTTTTCTAATATGTTTCTTGCTAGGAATTTTGATTTCCATTGGAAATTTCTCCTGTCCGAAGAAACCTCTTTTAAAGTTCATTTGTGTGTAGGGCTCATTAAAGTACCTTCCAAAATGACTTTACAATAAAGGAAAAAGATAAGGCATCAGAACCCATTTGATTCTAATGGATTTAAGCAGACATGGCAGTTCGAACAGGTTTAGTAAAAAAAAAGAGTACAACCTTTTATCTTTTAAATACTAGAGCGATGTAAAAAATTGCTTCTTTTTCTCGTAGATATATTCTTTATGCGGTTATTGGTCACACCGTAGGATTGGCTATTCCTCCCCTGAAAGGCCCCATCATGGCCGAGTGGATAAAAGCACTCAACATGGTAGGCGACTGAAGGTTCCTAGCTCTAACCTATCGCACGGTTGTCAATACCGTCTGGATTTTCGGTCGGTTTTCTCCAGATGTAACTCAAAAATAAGCACGCTTACACTTCGCTCTGATGCTCAGGCTTGGATTACCAGCCATTCAAAGTGATGCAGCTTTGCGAAGTACGAATTTCAAGCAGTCGTTCTATTCTAGAACGCAGAAGGCATTATATTTGGTGAAAGCCGATCAGGTGGTGAAGTAGCTTGAGAATTATTCTATCACGCCGGGTTCGAATACCAGCTTGGACATAGGTTAACTTGTCCGTCCCTTCATAGAGGATAATGCTGGGCCATCCACTGTATGCCCCCATAATAAAATGTAGTTGTAGCGGACAATGCCTCATTGGCAAGTGCCCGCCCATTGAAAAAAAAAAAATTGGTGAAATTCATCGCCAATTTATCCTTTGAGGCGCAACCCTTTCCCAATGCTGAAAAAAGGGCAGCCGTTGCCATCGCTCGACTTAACTACCATCAAGATGGCGGACGATCGAAACGTTCATCGCGTGATGCCACAGATCTAGAGACCCTTTTTGGACGACAGCTGGCTGTGCCAGCACAGCCCGCTGCGTCTGGATCTAGAACTAAATCTGGAAACTAGAGATCTGTGGCACGCGATGAACGTTCGATCGTCCGCCATCTTGCTGGTAGTTCAGTCGAACGATGGCAACCGGCTGCGCTCTTTTCAGCATTGGGCAACCTATCCAGCTGTTCTCGCATTCTTTCATTTTTCAGCAGATATCAGTGCTGTTCAAAATAACCGTGACCATTTTGTTACGGGAAATGACATGCTAAAAAGTAAAGGATTCTCGTGGAGCTATGTCACCCGCAGGTATTTTTATAGAAATCCAATCTATTTTTCGTGACTGGCAACAGTCAAAACGTCAGAGTTTGGTGTTCCCAGAGCGGAAGCACTGCGCGTTAAAGTGTTAACGGTAGTATATAGATAATTGTGTATATACCGTAAATTCCGGCGTATAACGCGCACTTTTCATACAAAAAATAAGGTCGAAATTCAAGGGTGCGCGTTATACGCCGGTTATAAAAATGATAAATTTAAAAATAAGGAAAAGATGAGCATAAAAAATGAGATTTCTACATGTACCTGAATGTTGTTTATTTAAAAGAAATGACATACCTTATGAACTTCAATTTTCATTATCGGACAGATAAAAAGTTCATCGTATTCATCTTCCGTTAATATTTTCAGGCACATGATCAAATTCAGTTTCATCTTCACTATCACTGTTACTCTGATCCATAAATAAATAGTTATCATGCGTTCCATCTAGATTGTTCCATATACTACATTTTTTTAATGACATTTTAATTATATCAGGTTTAATTTCATTCCATGCTGTGTTATCCGCTCACACACTGTTTCTAGACTGGCAGGACGCATTCCATCTCCTTCCGTAAATGTTTTATCTCCTTCCAACATCCGCGTATTCCAAAATCATTTTAAAATTCCTTATAATGGTTTATTAATACACACATCTAAAGGTTGAACTAATGGCGTTAATCCTGGATAACTGCCATGTCTGTGTTACATTCTTTCATTAATTTCTTTGTATTATCCGTTAAATGCGATCAGAACATATCCCAAACTAAAAGACTTTATGGATTCCATTGGACAAGTCTGTGATTGCAAAGTAAAGGGTGCGCGTTATACGGAGGATATACATAAAAATTAAAAAATGAAGTTTAAAATTATAGGTGCGCGTTATACGCCGGCATTTACGGTATGTTGTCAAAAATGTTGGCAAGTTTTGTGGATCTTTCCCAAATTTTGGTATAAACGTTCTCACTCGCTATTCAGTGCGGGCTAGGCACTCAACGACTACCACCAGTTAGTTCTCTACGTTGAAGGAGCATTTGGCTTGGCGACGGTTTCGCTCCGTCGATGTGGTAAAAAAATGAGGTTCAACACTTTCTCAAAAATAGGGCGTCGAGCTGATATGGCATGGGCACTGTAAAACTACCACTGAGTCAACAAGAATGCATCGGCCGAAATGGCGAATAGGTAGAAAAATAAAATATTCGTCCAACTTTTAAAATTATATAATTACGAGAAAATAAACAATTGTTTGTACATCTAAGAAATATAGAAGGTTTCGGGAGTGCCCTTGTTTTCTATCTTTAAATATAAATACAACTGTCACAAAACTTATATGTTGCTATTAGATGATAGATCATATACCAGCAGGGGTTGTAGCCAGAAATTTTTCATGGGGGGGGTTACGACTACTACAGCTCATATATATGTATACGTGTGTGTGTGATAATGTAGTGAAGAATATACATTTTGTATGGCAAAAAATTCCTCATGGGGAGTTATAACCCCCCTAACCCCCCCCCCCCTTGGCTACGAACCTGTATACCACAGGTGGGAACCTTTTCACAGATCGTATGAGGCAGTAGTCTGGTAGTGGTATCGTTTTGCACTTGGTGGTGTTCTAAAATTTGAAATGTTCAACTGGCAATTTTTAAGAGATGCAACTGAAACCTATATACATCCATACCGTGCTTTAATTTAATTTCATTAATTTACTATTGTTGTAATCTATGTAATCAAATATTAATTAATACAAGTGCTAGCTTTTATGAAGGCCACACAAGGAATTCACGGAGGCCACGTGCGGCCTCAAGGCGTCCACGGATTCTTCACCTCTGTCCTATACACGTGAAAGTAGGGCACAAGGCATAGATAATAATTATTTTGCTAATACGTAATTTTGTTTTCGCCGCATTGCAATCTAAAAGCAATCAATGTTTATAGTGCCTTTTAGAGGCGGTCATTTAAAACAAGTTGTGTTCGCTTCGTTGAGGTTTACAAGTAAGAAGCCCGCACTCCTGGCTGTGTCCGGCACAGCCAGCTGTCGTCAAAAAAGAAGTCTCTAGATCTGTGGCACGCGATGAACGTTTCGATCGTCCGCCATCTTGCTGGTATTTAAGTCGAGCGATGGCAACGTGGCAACGGCTGCCCTTTCTTTAGCATTGGGCAATCTATCCAGCTGTTCTCGCATTCTTCCTTTTTTCAGTAGATGTCAGCGCTGTTAAAAATAACCGTGACCATTGATTTTACGGGAAATGATGTGCTAAAAAGTAAAAGATTCTCGTGGAGCTATGTCACCCTCAACTATTTTTATAGAAATCAAATCTATTCTTCGTGACTGGCAACACTCAAAAGGTCAGAGTTTGGTGTTCCCAGAGCGGGAACACTGCGCGTTAAAGGGTTAAGGGGACGATTTGACAGGATATTCTTGTTTTATTTCCTTTAACTCGATAGCAAAGATGCGAAATCAAATATTTATTTTTATTATTTCATCTCAACTCTACATGACCACATATTTCGAAAAAATAATCATTAAAACTAATTGAGAAAATACTACAATTAGAAAAAAATAGCTTCTACAGAAAATAAAAATATATTCGGTATGTTTTTCATCTCTTAACATTATTATAGAGTTAATCAATTTCTTTTTCGTAAATACATCCATCTATAAGTTAATGAACTGAACTCAGCGTTTACTACTTTATTGTAGATCAATAACGGAGTCCCTCCAGTAAACTCTTTTCACAGCGAGTATATAGTATTTTTTTTTAAGTAGCTTTGCTTCGGAGTGTTCCTAAAAATGTTTTATGATCCAGATTTGATTAGACGGACTCTGTCAAGGAAATGTTCACAGTTCGATATCTATATATATATATTTATTATTTATTTTAATTTCCTTTTTTTAGTTAACTATTGTTCTAATTTACTATATTATTATTATTATATTAACTCTTACTTTTTATTTATTGTTCAACTTTTCTCCAATTTTTCTGTCAACGTATATTTTTTCCTCTTCAATTGGCAACAGCTCCATGGTTGAGCCATGTTTTCAGGCTTAATGCTTTTGGTCTGTTCATCTCCATTTTTTCTTCATAATTACTTTTTTAACTGGGTATGTCTTCATGATTACTTCTTACTTTTTAACAGGACATCCCCGTAGTTACATATTTAGCTTTCTTTCAGCTAAGTAACTACATTGAAATCCTGTTATTTTGTTTTTTTCTTGGTAGTAAGTATTCGGTTCGTGGGGCCTGACGAGTATAGCCGATGCTTGCTACCCATTGTTTTACTCCATCCAATTCCAATTTAATTTTCTTTTTTACCATTGTTTTTATTTCTTACTGGATTACTGGATTTATTGGATATATCTACTTCTTCCTGTCTTGCATACGATTTTGTGTTCATTTTATATTTATACTACGAAACTGCTGTAGAATGATTACTTGATTCGTAAGTTTACCCTTTTTACTATTATATATATATCTTCTCTAATATATAAAATTCTCCTGTCACGGTGTTAGTCACCATACTCCTCCGAAACGGCTCGACGGATTTTAATGAAATTTTATATGTGTATTCGTAAGGTCTGAGAATAGGTTTTTAACTATATCTCATACCCCTAAGTCATAGGAGCGGTCCACCCCAAAAGTTTTAGCACCGGATTGCTAGTCATTTCAGTCAGGTTTTTTGTGTAGACATTAGCGTGTCGAGTCACTTTTGAAGTGTGTTTGCCAGATAACATGGAGAGGGAGGGGGCCTTAATAAAATGTTGAAAGCCGCACAAGGTTTGCACTTTTTGATAACTGATCGCTAAATGTGGTGCCAAAACGTGGCAATTTATTATAAATATATTTCGAGTATAGTTAGAAAACGCCTGGCTTATATTGAAAAACAGGTTTATTAGACGAGTTTAATATAGATTTCTATTCCGAAGAAGTGCTTTGTGGAACAAGAAAGGAAAACACGGTACACTCATGGATTACGATGCCCATTCCAAACAGTATTTAAAATGTCTTTGCGGTATAGTTGGAATATGCCTAAAGGAAGAATATGCCTGGCGAAGATTGTAAAACAGTTTCAGTAGGCGATTTTAAGATAGATTTCGATTCCAAAGATGTGTTTTATGGTACAAGAAAGAGTTGCACTATTTTAACGCCTCCACTCTCGCCAACCTAAAAAATCCCCGTACTTTGGCGAGCTTTGCAGTCATGGGTCCCTGGGAGTTATGCACAAGTTTCAACGGTACTTACGTATTATCCCGGCCGTCTGCCAAGACAAGCAATTTTTCACCAAGATAAATGCCGGGAACATGAAATTGTTGATGGTTTGGAATACGATTGGCGACGTATTTAAAATCTACGAAAAAGTAGTTTGGTGGAAGTTACTGCCGGGATAATACGTAAGTACCGTTTCAACGCGCCCAAAAGAACTAGATGAAAACTAAAGTAAACAAACTAGCGATAAACGCACCAGTTAAGGAATTTGAAGACACTTAATTATTAAAACTACATTAATTGGCAATCCAAAATATATAAAAACGTAACGTCATGCTGTACTTACAGGTTGTTCCAAATCGCCATTTTAATTCTAAATTACGATTGCCACATAAATGCAAAAAATTGTCATGGTAACTGCATATGTTTAATGATCGCCACCTTGGCGAGAGTCGAGGCGTTAAAGTAAGAATCAACCCAAGAAAGACAAACACGGTACACTCATGGATTATGATGCACATTCGAAACAATATATAAAACGATGAAGTACAGTTGTAATATACTTGGCGAAGACTGTAAAATAGTTTTAGTAGGCGATTTTAAGATAGATTTCGATTCCAGAGATGGGTTTTACGAAACAAGAAACAAAAATACAGCACAGTCATGAATAATGATACACTTTTACAACTTAATGGAATAAGTAAGAAAAATAGGGACGATTATGATACGATTTTAATATATAGCAGTATAGTGCGTATTTAAAATCTGAAAGTGTTTCAGATTTTCATGCTATTTTATTTCATTTTTTTAACAAAATTTTTTATGGAATGACTATCAATAAGTCTCAAGTCCAAATTGTCTATTTGTGGCTTAGATTTGAGCACACCATGTTTTTCGCACGGACAATTATACGTGACATGCTCTCAAGTGGGCTAACCATCTAGTTTGTTTGTGTTAGCTAAAGATGGGATAACAAAAAATATTGTTCACTCTATTCCGTTAAGGGATCTATATTATTTTTTAGTAAAATTATCGCAATTAGCGATATATATAAATTTAAGGAAGAAATTACAATGAATTAAAATATAAATGTTTGGTATTGTGTTATTTTTATATTCCAGCATCGTTCACAGCGCTCCATGCCACTTCCAGTCATATACTACATCCTCACCCACTTACAATAAGTTAGTCATTTTTTTCTACTAAAATAATCCTAGGAATAATTTATATGGCAAAACAACGTTTGCCGGGTCAGCTAGTATATATATATATATATATTTCGATGCTGATGAATGTATTCATTTATTTTTCTTTCGATCCAATAAATGTTTATTAAAATCATAATACGTTGTCTCATTTTGAATTGAATTTCAATAACTAATACAATTGCAAGTGTAAAGCACATCCACGTATAAATTGGCCAACCTTTGTTTTTCTCTCACATTTGTCCAAATGCATAGCTCTAATCACCAAGTTCGACAACATTAAATGCAGAGTAAAAATGATGAAGGTTTGAAACCGGAAACAAATTAGTTGAAACATACACAATCTACATTTGTATACCCCAGGTCCTTGCACTCATGTTTAGAGAAATCATGACTACACAAACGCATTGCAAATATAGAAAGTTCGACATTGGTTCGATCAATACTCATGCAGAAATTCTATTTCAAAATTTTAACTCATAGTATAGGCACCGTACTCAAATAGAGATGGGAATAAATCACCCTACCAGAAGAAAATGGGTAACAGCCTTTGCAGTATGCACGATCATGATAAAAATGTTCTTCAAGTCAAAACACATGCCATATGTGTCTAATCACTTCTATTGGAAATCAAGAAATAGAAATCATGTCAGGCCCATCTATTATAAGGCGCTTTCCAACACAACAATACTTTGCGCTAAATTTGGCGATTGTATTTATTATTATGTACCTAAATCTTGGATTATATACTTAGATTATGCACTTAACCCTTTGAGGCGCAACCTTTTCCCAATGTTGAAAAAAGGGCAGCCGTTGCCATCGCTCAACTTAAATACCAGCAAGATCGCAAACGATCGAAACGTTCATCGCGTGCCACAGATCTCTAGTTTCCAGAGTTAGTTCTAGATCCAGACGCAGCCAGCTACGTCAAAAAAGGGTTTCTAGATCTGTGGCACGCGATGAACGTTTCGATCATCCGCCATCTTGCTGGTAGTTAAGTTGAGCGATGGCAACGGCTTCCCTTTTTTCAGCATTGAGCAGTCTATCCAGCTGTTCTCGCATTCTTCCATTTTTCAGCAGATGTCAGTGCTGTTAAAAATAATCGTGACCATTTTTTTAAGGGAAATGACGTGCTAAAAAAGTAAAAGATTCTCGTGGAGCTATGTCACCCGCAACTATTTTTATAGGAATCCAATCTATTCTTCGTGACTGGCAACAGTCAAAACTTCAGAGTTTGGTGTTCCCAGAGTGGGAACACTGCGCGTTAAAGGGTTAACTCTGGCAATTATTCAGTTTAGTTTTTAAGGCAAAGCTACAGAAAATCTAAGAACCAAAGGGGGTGTGCCTTGGTCGCACCACATAGAGGACATTTTTTGAACTAAAATTTTTTTCGAAATTATTTCAATGCTTCTCATATAGTTTATATCAAATTTGGTTGCAATCTGTTCCCCTGTTTTAGCTGTAGTAACCTTGTTTATAGGGAAGCTTTATTATTACCATACTGTATAATACTTAAAAACAAAGTATTTTATAACCTGAAAACATAGTAATAATAAACAAAGCTGATGTAATTTGATTACAATCCGTTCACCCATTTTAGCTGTGCACAATATGGCACCTGTAAAAGTCAAAAACAGAGTTGTTTAAAGATGGTAAAAGAATGAGGAACATCCTATGTCGTGCTGTTCCATCGAACTCATGCTCAATTCCGCCACGAGAATACAGGATATTACAAGAAGAGAGGAATATTTTGAAGGTTTTGTATCTAAACATTTTCAGGAAATTCTGAAAGATCGTTGACTTCTGTGTAATGAGGCAGAATAACTTCAGCAGAAACTAGAGCATTACAGGTCTGGATATCTCATAAACAGAATTCTATGTTGGTTCGTAACTATAAATTACATCCTGCTCTCGTGAAGGTTTTCAGAGTTCATTCGAGGAAAGTTAATCCGGAAAGAATAAAGGAATTTTAAGATACACAAATATAAATTATTAGTAAGTAGTTTATAATAAGAAAAAGTAGTTAACGTCCTCATTACATGTATTAGGTGTACTGAAAAGTAATGCCATTTTTTCGTATATCAATATTTTTCCAAGCCAAAACTGCTTATAACAGGAAATTTAGCACCTGTGACAGTTTTTTAGCATGGGGGATGGATTCTAGAGCATTTTCAAAAATTCGTAACTTATGGGAGACCAAAAAGTTCTTTTCGTATATTCTGCGTGATCTCAAAGAAGAAAAGAGATATCCATAAAATTCTTGCAGTAAAATACAGTACTCACAAATACCTAAAAATCGATTTCAGAACATTTCGAATATAATCCTCGAAGGAGAGTAGACTCGAAAAGAGGGGCAGCGTGGCAATTTATCTTAACAGAAAAAAAAAAAAAAATGTATAAAATTCTCGCTTTAAAATGTATGAAATATGAATGCTATGCTTCGGCACAATTTGTTTGCAATTCAGTAATTGTTGAAAATTTATTTGTTTTAATTTTATATAAAAAGAGTACATTATATTCTCTGGCACGCCTAATATTTTCAGTCAAATTTACTGTTTATGGTAATATGAGTTTAATTACCTTTCTTAAGTATTATGAACTAGTAAATTCAAGCATTAGTTGAAAACAGTTAAAATTTCTGAGCCTAATATTAAAGTCTCCAAGTGGCTGTGACGTGAAATCCCGTCCACTTCATTCCTGTTTTCACTGCAATACATCTACAAAATGTATGCACTCAGGTATCATAAAATATACTTTGATATTAAAGCTTATAAGTAATTTATGAGCTTCCGTTTTAATAATTACAAATCTTCCTATGATTTTGTAATTTTTTTAATAATTTTAAAGATGCGTGAAAGTTTTGCCGCGAAAACAAATTTACATTATATGCCCATATACAGATCAGAGGGTTCATAACATGCCTTTAGTGTGACGAATACGTTTGATTTGCACGTGAATCTGTTATAACATAAGCTAAGAAGCATTAAATGCGTTCATTTTGTACATTTAAAATCATTTTGTACAAGTTGGATGAACAATAATTGTAGTGCAAGAATACAATAAAAAAAAAGAATTTGTACTATAAAAAAAATTACCTGTGTAATATACCTAAGTATTATTTTAATTTAATGAGAATATGTATGGTTTATTTGAATATTAATTCGTTTAATTCAATATTAAATGATTAATTTGGTGTTGAATTTAGTTGCCTTAAAATTAGGTTTGAAGTGAGAAAAAAAAATATTTGAATTTTGATTACTAACATGGCAAGCCATACAATTTCCAGGTGTTATCTAAAAGTGTTAGTACGCCATAAAAATTACTTAAAGGCTTAAAAATTCCAAGGAAGGATTGACTGAAGATTCACACTGAGCGGAATACAGACGATATCTTGTTAACAAATACTACATGTCTGTCGGCAATTCCGCTTCCATTGTTATTAACAAACGATGCCAAAATGAAGCGGGTGTTGAATTTTGCCCAAGGCTTAAACGTCGTTTGTTCTGTAAATGCTGCTGACAGTGATGAATTGAGCGTCATCTAACGCTAAGTTACATTGTACTATAAATCCTATTTAAAACGTGATACGTAATAATGGAACAGCACAGTAGCATTTCGCTTATGAAATATGCAAAACTGACACATCTCAAAGCAATTTTGTGTTTGAGAAAAACAGGTTCCAGGGCTGCGCCACTTATGTAACTTTGGCAACCTTATTTTGATAACTTTAGTGACCAAATATTTATTTAAATAGGATACAAAAAATTGTTAAAATGAATGGATAGAAATTTAAAACATAAAAATTTAGAATATACCCGCCAGTAGAACGATAATGCTCAACTTTTGTAACAAGCTTACCAAAAAAAAAAAAATTATACAAAAAATAAATCATGACCTTTTACACCACTGCGTAGTAGAAATAAGTTCGGACACAGTTTTTAAAGAACGGGCACTTGTAAATCTAACCCACCCCAGATCAAGGGATATAATTAACTTCTGAGCCCAAACTAATTAATAAATGGAATGAAAATAGATTAATCGATTGAACATCGTTACGAATTTTCTGGATAATCTGTCCTTTTAAGTTTTAATGTAATCCAAAATTCACGTTTTGCACGTCAAATAGTTAAATTTTGCAGTTTGTTGAATGTAAATCGCGCAAGTAGGAAGTGAGTTACGAATCTTTAAAATTCACATTGGAGGATTTGGGAATTTCTCTCTAAATATTGGTGATATCGCCAAGTAGTTGGGTTCAATTTTGGTGACATACTTTAACGTCTAATTTAGGTGATATTTCATCCAAATTTGAGGGTGGCCGACATCATAAGAAAGGTGTCCAAAAATAGCAGAATTAAAGCTCGCGAAAACACCTTATTTGTAAGTTGATGCTGTCAACAGCAATGCAAATAAGGGTTAGCAAAGCTAAAAACTAGAAATTAAGTCGTGTTTTCCATTGTCGGCGCTGTATAACTGTTTGAGGAGAAAGTTATTGAAGAGGATAGTTGGTAGCTTAATACGAAAGGAAAAGGAAGAAAAAAAATCTAGAGATTGCGTATGATTACATTGGCGAAGTAAATATGGTTGCATTGTATCACTATTTGTATAGTCACTATTTCTACTAATTGTACTCGGATGTTCTGTGGATGATAAGCTAGTACAAATTAGACAGTGTGCTGGTTATGAAATCTTTAGCGGTTTAGTTTTTTTCATGAAGCGGGTAGTACTTTCCAAACGCACTTCCCATGATCTAGACACGTTAGATTAGCCACCCAGGTCACCTAACAGTTACCGGCCTCGATATGGAGGATATTGAAGCTATTATGTAGGCCTACGGTTTTTAGAAGGTAGAGGAAATGAAGTGATTCATGCATTATCAGCAATATACATTCGTGTGAAAAAAATTTAGCTCAACGAATCTCAGAAAAATTGAGATTTGACCCAGACACACTCTCAAAAAGCTATTCAAGTATAAACAAAATTTTCCTATTTAAGATTCGCAAATAATTAATTAGTTTTTTGGAAAACAAACGACTTGTAAGAAATATGCAGAATTATGATTATATATACCCTCATTATGAGTGTAATATACAAAAAGGGTATTTTAATACGTAAGTAGGAAATTTGTCTCAAACTCTAATACTTTTGAGACAAGTGTACCGTATGAAATGTTAATTCTTTTTGCGCCAAATTAATTTATTTTGCGAAAAATAAAAGTTTGAAACTTTTATGTAATATTAGAAACATTTCATATTAAGTAATGTTTTTACATATTACAAATATCTCACATCAAATTAAATACAGTGGACTCCGCTTAATGTGATCGCGGCTAATGTTATCAATCGCTTATTGTTATCGAAATCACTTGGTCCCGATTTTCTCTATTCATTTGTATGTTAAAATTATCGCTTTATGTGATCATTACATCGGTTAATGTTATCAGTTTTCGAACCTCATTTTAACTGGCAAAGGAATATACACAATGTATTCAGAAGGAACCCATTATTTTCTTTCCCTTTGCTGTTGTTTGAATTTCCCAGAATTCTCCCTCTTCCACCTAGGGAAATGGGGAATGAACAAAGGAGTGAGGAATTACACTTTCCTGGAATTCCCCCCTCCCCCCCCCCTCCACGCACATCCTGCTGGTGGTCAGTGGTTGTCAGATAACCGTTTTCTGGCCCGTTTTCACTTGCTGGGCATTGTAATCGAAAAATTTATGGCTTTTCTTATGACCATTCGGAATGAGCCGACAAACGGTAACCCATAAATCCACACCCCTCTCATGATAGATAGACGGAACGGGAGCTTTTTTCCTGAGAACGTTTCCTTCAATACATTGTTTACCCCTGGAGTTCCCCTCAATCTTCAGCGCATGTGAACTGGACATTATCGGAACTCAGAAGAAGCGTATTCACATTTCATGCCTTGCTCCCTTACATGCAGCTTGTCGATATGGAAGCCAGAAAGCGAACTGATTTAACGTTAAAACAAAAGATCGAAATTTTAAATCGTTATGACAGGTTACCAAAAATGAGTAAGCGCAATGCTGCAGCGCAGTTAAACATTTCTCAGCCTTTATTGTGTAAAATTTTGAAAAATCGTGATGAACTTACTAGAAGAGATAAACAAAATGAAAATACGGAGTGCAAACGTAATAGAGCTGGTAAAGATGAGCAAGTTGAAAAGGCTCTAAGACTTTGGTTTGAAAATGTTCGAGAACGTGATGCTCCAGTCAACGGACCCCTTATGCAACAAAAAGCAGAAAGTTTAGCTGCTCAAATGGGAAAAAAAGATTTTGTTGCAACAAATGGTTGTTTTCAGCGATGGAAGACACGCGAAAATATTGTTTACAAGAGAATTCACGGCGAACAGAAAGATGCCGATAAGCCAGCAGCGGAAAATTGGCTACGAGACGAGTGGCCAAAACTAATTGCCTCATATTCACCAGAAAATGTGTACAATGCCGACGAAACAGCTTTGTATTTTAGAGCACTACTAGAACATACATACTTATTTAAGAATGAAAGCTTAAAAGGACATAAAGTCTTAAAAGAACGTATCACTGTTTTATGTTGCGTCAGTATGTCTGGAGAAAAACAGAGACTTTTAGTCATTGGGAAAAGTAAGAATCCTCGTTGTTTTAAAGGTGTTAAAAAACTTCCTGTCGACTACTATGCCAACAAGAATTCCTGGATGACAACAGTCATTTTCAATGACTGGATACGTAAGTGGGACGATAAGTTAAAACAAGATATTCTTCTCCTTGTGGACAATTGCACTGCACACGTTTTAAATGTCACTCTGAAGCATGTTAATGTTGTTTTTTTACCCGCAAACACTACTTCCCTTTTGCAACCTTGTGATCAAGGAATTATTCGAGCTTTGAAAGCATATCATCGCCACGAAATGCGGGCAAGATTACTGGATGAAATAGAGTGCACACAAAATCTTAAAGCTAATGATTTGGCCAAGAAAACTAACGTTCTTGATGCGTTGCACCTGTTAACAGCTTCCTGGAATCGAGTTTCTGCTCAAACGATCAGAAACTGCTTCGCCTACGCAGGATCTTGCGAAAAAATGACCAGAAATCTGAAGAAAAGATTGAAATTCCTTCGGATATGACCCCTGAAGAGTTCGAGGCATGGGTGGAAGTAGATCAAAGCATCCCAGTAGCTTCCACATTAACAGAATCTGAAGTCTGTCAGATTGCCATAGGAAAACAGACTAATGATGGAACTGATGAGCCGATGAAGAATCTGTTGATATTGAGCTACCTCCTACAAGTGCTGAAATGAGACGTGTATTAAAAGTGTTGAAACCTGGAGTTCAACATCGCTCCGATGACTTTAAAAAACATTATGAATACGAACAATTTATTAATAACCGTCTAAGAAAAAATTGTAGACAAACAACCATTGATAAATTTTTTTAGTTATCTATACAACTCTTATGTTTTAAAGGATAATATACAGTACATAAATATAAGGTGAGTTTTTCTATTTTCTTTTGAAATTTAGTACGTGTAAATTAGAGTGGGGGGGGGGGGTAAATTTATCTAATTTTGCATATCGTTTATTGTTATCAATCGGTTATTGTTACCAAAATCACGGTGTTCCAAACTGATCACATTAAGCGGAGTCCACTGTAATTAAACCGTAAATACTAAAAATTCAGGAAATTAAAGACTTTCCTTGGCGTTTATTGCAGCCTTATGCGTTACTAAACAATTTTACTAATGGGAATTTAAAGTCCCGTCATGTCATAAATGAAAATATTGCTAAAATTCTGTGTTCAAAATTGTAGTCATATTGAATATATAGGGTAATTCCGGGACTTACGCCGCATAATTTTTTGAATTTATGTAAAAAATCCCAAGCTGCAGATACAGTAAAATAAATTATACTTGTGCAATTTATTGAAGACTATAGAACATGTGTACTGCGGCAAAAAATCTAAAAATGTAATTAATATTTTTTAATAATTTTTTTTCTAAAGCATTGCATTGCGGGTGCGACGCCGCTCCTGTCATAGGATCAGAATGAAATAATAAAAACTCAAAATATTCATATCTGGATTATAAATACCTGTTGAATAGCAAATGATACTAAATGAGTATAAAGAGACGTACTAATAGGTTTAAATCTATATGATCTGCCTACTTAGTCCACTACTAAAATTAAATTCTTATATATTTTTAAATAGAATTTTAAATGTTGTTTCATCAACAATGTAACATCAATATATTTGAGAGTGGAGTAAAATAGTGTTTACATTGTTTTATTTGTTTTAACATTGTTTTATTATTTTTTTAGATGTGTGCTTTTCCGACAAAATCTGTAAACAAATTAACGATTTATCCGGTTTTAAAAAATAATATTTCATTTAAGCCAGAACGTTAAAATGCAGAATTATTACAATTACAATTAAAGACTTATAACATGCCCAACTTGGCCATTTTGTATAAAATAAAAAGGGAAAAAATGTTAATAACCGAATCCAGCAGCAAATGTACTTCAGTAACACGAATTCAGTAATATAAAAAAATAAGACACAACGAGAAGTTAAAATTTTGAAAATCGCTGCGTCAAACTGCGGCATGTATACCGAACAAGCTGTGCGGCATCTATCCTATTTTGTATGGTTCAGACGTAACACATCACAGCTGCCTGTCCTCTCAGCGGAAAATGGCGTCATCATATACGTAGGACTCTATACAGGTTCTACGCTTAGTTTTGACTTCTAAATCATTCATGAATTCAGTAATTAGTGTAAAAAAAGCACTTAATCGTAACATGTTTAAAATTTGGATAGTGAAATCATGCGCTTATCTCAAAATAAGTCATGCATAATTAAAGGTAAAACATTAAAAATGATTCAAGCTATAGATTGATTAAGGAAATCTCATTACACACCTATACTGTGCGTTTGACTGCTATCTGCAGACTATTACAAGAAATACAAAGCGTGCGGCATCTGTTCCGGATGCGGCGACAACCGGAGTTACCCTACGCATATTAATTTTCGTGACAATTTTCACTTTTAAAAGGTTATTTAGTTTAAACTTTTTGTTTCAGATGTGGGTTTCTTGAACGTTGCTAAGGTATATGGATCCCAAGGTATATGCATCAATGCACCCACATTTTATACATAACTGAAGCTTGAGAGTAATTTTTAACAAGCGACCCTTTAAACGTAACGGAAGTGCAAAAGGTTAAAAAGTTCAAAGTGGATAAAAAATAAAATAATAATAACGAAAATACAACAACCCACACATACACGCACTCAGGCGTGCACTATTTATACTCTTGTCAAAAATGTTTTTGGATGTGACATTTTCTTTTTTGAAAAAGCCTTTTACAAGACTTTTACTGGCCACCATTAAAGATCATCTAAAACTATGTCAGTTTTCCACGCTTATTAACATCACATGTTTTCTAGAACAGATATTTTTAATTCCATCGGATTTATTTAAAGACATCGACAGTCGGTCTCGATTAGTTACTCGAAAACCAGAGAATTAGGGGAGAAGTAAATGTCAACAAGTAATCTTATTTATGTCAAGATTACATGGCTACAGAGTTATTTGCTTCCCATGGGAATTTTCCCCCTTGTGATTTTTTCTAATTAATAGCATGTGTTCACAGAAAAAATAGCTCATTTAATTTATTTACCTGAGAGATTTTCCAGGTTTGCAGGATTTTAGCGTTGTGTATGCGGTGATGTTATTATAGAAAAAGAAGAAGTGAGATTTCGGTCGTATGCTCTGAATATATAATGGCTGCCCAAATGAGAGGTGAACCAGTCGAATTAAAAATATGCCTTTATTGGAAATCAAAAGAAATCGCCATATGTGTTATAAATAACACAGCTCTCATGGTTTCGGCAACAGATGTATGCTTTTGCTATAGAAAGATCATGGTTGATTTTTGAAGAAGTCCTGCAGAGCTGCTATCACTTCATCATCTGAATATAAGTGCTGACTTGTAGAAGTCACAGGGCGACAAATCCAGACTGTTTAGCGATTGTTCCAACACATCTCAAAAGAATTTGTTTAAGGTCGTCTGAGTTTCGCGGAAGACATGTAGACGGACATTGTCATGAAGAAGAATCACTTGTGGGAAAAGTCCTTTTGTGTGAGATGGAAATTTGCTTTTGATTGCTTTCCGTTGTTTTGTCAGAGATTGCTTTCCGTAGTTTCGCAACTGGCTGTGCGCGCGCACAGCCAGTTGCGTCAAAAAAGGGTCTCTAGATCTCTGGCACGCGATGAACGTTTCGATCGTCCGCCATCTTGCTGGTAGTTAAGTCGAGCGATGGCAGTTGCGTCAAAAAAGGGTCTCTAGATCTGTGGCACGCGATGAACGTTTCGATCGTCCGCCATCTTGCTGGTAGTTAAGTCGAGCAATGGCAACGGCGATCTTTTTTTCAGCATTGGACAATCTATCCAGCTGTTCTCGCATTCTTCCATTTTACAGCAGATGTCAGTGCTGTTAAAATAATCGTGACCAATTTGTTTTACGGGAAATAACGTGCTAAAAAGTAAAGGATTCCCGTGGAGCTGTGTGTCACCCGCAACTATTTTTATAGAAATCAAATCTATTCTTCGTGATTGGCAACAGTCAGAAGGACAGAGTTTGGTGTTCCCAGAGCGGGAACATTGCGCGTTAAATGGTTAACTCGAAATTCTTTCCCTTTACACACAAACCGATTTTAGCAGGCATACCAATCGGGACTCGTTCCGCCTCGAACCGATCTGAGAGTCCTGTGGCTTACACATTTTGGGTCTTCTACTGCGCTTTTCTTTAGAGTTATTCATGCTAATTTCAGACTACTTAATTGCATTTCAATGTTCTGTGAAATAATGAAAATATGTCAAGTACTATATGGGGAAAATCTTTGAATTATCATTATTTTTATGAAAATCACTAAGGACTCCCATATTCCAGAGGTAGCGGGGATTTGCTGTAGGCTACTGAGCATTAACATGAGCTCTTGAAAATATTAGGATTTCGGTAATTTTTTTGCTAGATGTTAAGTCCTGTCGACGCTTGAAAAACTTTCGAAAAGTGTCTATGTTGTGACAAGATTTTATAAGGATGACTACTAAATTTGAAAAGACTGATGAGTTTTCTTGCTACAAAGACGACGACGAAAGAAATTTTAAATGACCAGGGAAGGTCAGAAGTTACCGGGAGGGGCACTAAGTACGCTTTCTGCTGTGGCGACTGTGCCACCAAAACTGTAACTTATGCACCAATTGATGGACGACCGGTAGCTGGGAGTCTTTCGACTTGCAATCGAAAATGCTACTCCCGCATACCCGAAGCAAAATTCAAAGTTTTTGCTGCATTTTAAGTTTCTTTGAGTTATATGCAAATTCTGGTAGGACGCTAATTTCCAATATTGTGCATGCGCACTGGGAGCAGTCATTGCTATAAGAACCATGCTAGCGGATGAATAGTGGCAGTTTAACAGTCAGCAGCTGTGAGAAAGGGTGTGTGTGCTCCAGCCAACCAGCCGTGCTTGTGCCATGGTCATGAAGCCGTTCCAGGTACTCCTTCGTGGATTATAGCCATCTTCCAAAGAGTTTTAACCGTGGAGTTCCCGGACTAAGAAGAAAGGAAGCTGCATCACTTAATATAGAGTAAACCACATCTATAACCACATCCAAACCACAGCTGCATAAGTATTGTACAAATCTGAAAGTTCTTCAATTCAATTGTTGTGATAGGTTTTTTTTTATGTGTTCTACGTGAATTGTCAATAATAAAATTTAGTTGATTTTAAAACTTTGTCATCCTTTTTGGAGTTAAGAAGATACTAAAGACAATGGTTAATTACCGTCCTCATCACTGGGACGCTCTTCACTGCCTACTATGGAAATGACAGAGACATTTCGGTAAGTTTTCCGACTGCAAAGTCTCCGTACTTCGGACTTGAGCCATTGAATGAAAAGAAAGCATACAGACTATATTGCTGTGATTGATCAAAAAACTCTTTATGCTACAACTGAAGACGCTAAACAAGCTTTGAACAAGTTATTCAAGCACATAAAATGCAGATTGATTTAAATACTATGACGGAAAAAGGTTTTGTGTTTTCAATATCTATTTTTTGTTTTTCCTATTCTTACTAAGTGGTATTATTTTATTGCAGATTTATTTTTTCCATACGCCATATTAGGTAAGGTTGTATCAAGTTTCAATGAAATACATCTTCATAAACGGAATCTGCAAGGCTCTAAATAGGGTAGTTTTTATTATTATATTTTAGCATTTTTATATTGGTCAATTTCCTATTTAAGACCAAATATTTAGCTCATAAACTCGAGAAATTACTTAAGCTTTCCCAAAACAACATCGATCTACACTAATGTCGGACTCAGTTCTGTATAATGTCTGATGAAACCATTATAAAACATTGCGTTAGTATCTATCCTTAGAGATGTATAATACTTCATTTTTAATTCATGTTGAAGAGAAAGTGAGAAATTTAAGTTTGAATGGTAGTATGAAACTTTCGAAATCACTCATAATTTATTTTTAAGACATGGAACTTGAGCCATTTTTTTGTTCTATTCACACACAAGAGATCGTCTCTTCTCCATACGGAACATTTCTAAAAAACGTCACGTTACGCCATAGCTGTATTTTTCCACCACATTTCGAGCATGATATTTTAAAGTTTTGCCAAGAATCGTGTCGTAAAATGAAATCTCTTCAAGAACAGGAACATTCGGTTGGCTATTTGCGATTTTATTTCAGGCGATTTTCGATTCCTTTTCCAGACGAAGAAACATCAAATCACCCGAAGTGGACTGGTTTCATGGGTCCATTAATCCGACAGAAAAGTGGTTTTTGTGTTGAAAATTTTAAAAAGTTTGGAATTCCCCAATCGGTGCGATAGATACCGTGTCCCATAAAAATTGAAATAAACCGGGAGGCGTGAATGCTGTATTCCGAGCAGGATTACCAAGAAAGAAATGTTGTGTAGAGCCCATCGAATATGAGAAAACTCTTTCCAATAAAAATGTACGGTTTACTAGGCGCCTAATTCCGAGCGAATAATTAAAGAGAATGAAAGACATTAGATTAGTATTACCTATAAAGTATTTTTGTTCACAAATCTTCTATCAAAAAGTTATAAAAACGTATTCACTCACTTTTTAAAAATAAAGAATTTTCAACGCTTTTATGCACAGCGAAAAAAAAATCCTTATTGTCTAAGCGAAACAATTCTAAATTCTACATATACTGCAAAAAATATTTTCCTAGATTACAGCACAACCAGTAGATAAAAGTAGCGCCCACACGTTGGGTGTGTCAATTGATTGTACAAGGTTCTTCGTGATTGGCTTATCAACGTCAGTACGTCATTTCGTGAATTTGTATAGAACACACAGTGCTGTATTCCAAAGCTGCAGCAATTATTTTACAGTAATATGTGTGGTAAAATTATAACTATCTCTTACAGTTTACACTATTTTTGGAGGAAAGCTTTATTTTAGACATCTCAATAACTTATACTATCTACTTATATAATACGCTAATGTATGCGGTACCAAAATCGACGACATTTCTTTGCTGGAAACGGCAACAACTAGATGTAAAAATAAGCGTAATAACAATAACACACGCACAAAAATCCAAATTAACACTTCAATGACGTCAAATGAAGCAAGCATATTCGTCGCGTATGTCATGCAATAGCTAGATTACAAAATAACAATGTATAAGCGAAAAAGCAAAATCTTTCGGATCTTTTCACCACGCGTTTATCGCATATTGAAAAAAAAAATCTCCTTGCAGTGGGCTCAAGCATATTTTAGCCATTTTCTGTTTCTGTTAAATTTTTGTAACCAAGGATACATAGTAAATAATGCAACAGTACTATAAAATACCAAGTTTCTAACTTTGGCACATTAGCCCAGCAGTTCCTGCAATTAAGAATTATTTCTGTAGGAATTTGTACAACACGTTATCACCCAATACAGTATTTTTACCATAATTTTATGAATGAAACTGCCACCAATTATACTTTTTCATACATCTTGCAATGTTAGTTCTTGGCTTTTCCCCCATGGTCATCATCAGCTTTAATCATGACACCCAGAATGTCTAGCAACCCTAACCTAAATAAATTGAATGAAAAATCCTTTTAAAGCAAACAAACATGATTTTCGTTGAAACGAGTCCGATAATTTGGCCAACACTGCACTGAGTATAAATCGAACAGTAAGGTACAGGGCGGCTAGTTTTGTATAAAACAGATGAATGTCTCTAAATTACGTTTTAAATCTATTGTTATTATAAAATTCAATTAATTGATGAGATAGTTGTTTTAAACATTTTTTCCCTTTTTATTCAACCCATTAACAAAATACGAAGTCTGGCTTAAAATTTTTTCGTTTCACTTTTTATAACATTAAAGAACCCAGGCCCATTTCCTTTTAATTACAGTATATTTTACCCACATATTTAGAAATGTGTTGATAACTGCTTGGATGTCTATCAAAAATTAGAGTAAATTTAAATAAAAATAAAATGCAAATATAAATTTAAAATAAACATTATACTTTCCGATCACTATCCAAAAATAATATTATAGTAGGGGAGCCCGTGATGCTAATTGGATAGTTACTCGAGCGTCGTCAGGACCTATTAGATTTTGTAGTTTAGATAATAAGAAGAATAAAAAGTTACATAATGTTTCCTTTCAGTGGTGGGGGAAGCGTATACAGACCTTTAAAGATGTAAAAAAAAAAAGTTACATGGATATACTCGAGCGCGTCAGATATTGATAGTTTAGATGCGCCTGCGTGTCTTTGATACCAAAGGTATGTTCATCTGCCGACTTGAGTGGTGGGGGTGGTTATCCGGAAGGGCAGAAAATAGAAAAAAATGTATTTTGTCGAGCGCGTCAGATATTCAGAGGGGATGTTAAGTGAACCCTAAAAATGCTCCCATTCAAAAGACTGGCGTTTTGGAAGTGACGCAAGCTCGTAGGGAATTTTTGAAAATGCAAAAAAAAAAATCGCCATATTGAAATACTCGAGCGTGTCAGATTTTGATACAGAAGGTTTAGCTTGATGTACTAGTCATGGTAGCCTAAAATCTGACGATTATTTTGAGGGGTATCATTAATCTGACGGCTAGAAAAAAATTATGATTTTTTTTTCAATGTCCATAAAATGTGACGAAAAAAAGCACGTAAAATTATTTAAATATTTACACTTTAATTTATTTAGAAAATAATATAAAAATAAAATACATCTGCTGAAAAAATTATTTTCAATATTCGTTGTCATCCGAAGAATTATCATACTCCAAATCTAATAATTCAATTGGACCTCCAATATTGTCTGCAGTTTTCGTATCTGTAACAGGAAATCGTTATAACCGTTAACACAATTTTATTTATTTCATGAATAACATGTTATCAAAGTATTAAAAAGAAATATACCTAAATCTGAAGTTTCGTCAATAACTGGTGTTATGACACCTTCGTATGCATCAGGTAACTGATTGCCAACAAACCAAGTCATTTGAAATTTTCCATCAACATTTGTCCACCCGTAATCTGTTGGGGGCATGCCAATCATAGTTTTATTGTGTGCATTTCTCCACAAGCACGCAATATACTTCGTTCGCAATAAGTGCTGCTGTAGCTCAGATTGGCAAGGAGGCAAGCAACAAGCGTCGTATTTACAGTTCGTATTTACGTTCAGTGAGAAAGGCTGCGATGTATCTGACACTTTGTAGGTCTTATTGAAGATTTCTATTCTTGCAAGGTTGACATCAGCTAATTTTTTCAAACTATACAAGTGGCAGATAAAAGATTGTAAAATGTCAAAAGAATCTTCTATATTATGACCCCCTGACCCTACATCTGCAAATGTCTTCTGAAAAACATTTGAACCCATAAAAATTTGCAGAGGTTTTTTTTTTTTTTTTGCCTCGTCTGTAAAGTGCCGGATTGTAATCGCATCCTGTTAGCGCGTGAAGAGCTGGTAGCGCTAGCGGGGAAATAATTGGGCCGAGCTTAGCATAAAGAGCAGATACGTCAATAAAACGGCGTGCATTGTGAACTCCAAGATCCATCCATATTTTAACCGATGCTTGGAGATGTCCCATATTGACCAAGATGATGACAACAATATCTATGTCTGAAGTTCTGATTGTAACTGTAGAATGTTCTTTTATTTGACTTGCCAAAAATACAATTTTTGTATCTGCTTCTTCATGATCAGGACATGAGAGTTCATGGTCGATTGTTCAGGTAACTTTATTATCGGAAGCTGAATATACATAACACATATCATGATTAAGATGAATTGTTTCGTTACTAATAATAGTAGCCATCTCCTGATCAGCTCAATGATGAATTAAAAACTTGACAAAAGCTTCTTTGAATTTGATATTTCTTAATTCTTTCTGAAAATTTGCTGTTCTTGTTTATTGAGGACCAAAGATGTAGAACTCCTTGTCATCTACAATAACTCGAAGACGTGCTCTTTATGTTTGATCGAGCTATTGTTGCACGCTCTAATCTTCATTGGCGATCTTTATTGCTTTGGTTCGTATTTTTATTGCTTTGGATCGTATTTTTATTACTTCGGCGAGTGGAAATCGGCAGATATTTTTTTCGTGATTCTTGCATCATTTCCTTCAAAGTAACAAAAATTCAACCGCGCTCGAGAATGTCACGACAACGTTTTCTTTTTGCAATTTTGTAACCCTCCCATTCCCTTACTTTACATTCAAATCGTCAGATTTTCTGAATGTACACTTTTTAGCTAGTAATTAACCTACCCAACTTAATCTGACGCTCTTCAGTATTTCTGACGATCAATTTTTTTTTACTAATCTGATGAGTTGCCCTAGACGCACGTCCTTACATACAGGACTTATATATGGTGGAGGTACTCAACATGATGCAAGGTACCCCCCCTATGTTCATCTGACGCGCTCGAGTAAATCCCCAAAAACATCATGGGCTCCCCTACTATTACCAATACTGCTCTCTCCAATCCACCATCAAACATCTACCCCATCGCAAGGACCATCAAACACTAACCTCTAAAAATGTCATCTAAAAATTGTTTAAATTTTGTTAAAAGCCATTAATTAAACTTTTATTTTCTTTCTGGAAAATGCAATCCAGGCATGGAAGTTACCACTTCGATGAAGAAAACAAACGTTCCTTCCGATGAAAAGAAACAACAGGTAACCCATTCGTTTCATCTATGTCCAAGTAAGATTTTGCCGGAAAGTGTTAAAATATTTGGCCATGGATGCAAAGAATCGAAGTCACTCACTAAAAAACAATTTCTCCGGAAGAAACTGAACTGGTTAAGAGATAATAATCCATTCAGACCAGCATTATTCTTTTTAGAATAATGACATGGATTCGATAATCCAGAAGTTATTTATTTTTCTGTATTACGTACAGTACTTTTTTATAGAGAAAAATTTTAACGTTAAAAAAAATTGCGTATGTCTTTGCTTCGTATGACATAAAACAATAATGCTTATCGAAAGAGTTTTCTGCGGTTATGTTCTTGCGATTACGAGAATTTAAATCCATGCTCAAATGAGATTTTGGTGGGAAATGCTTTGTAATCGATGCATTTGATTCGATTTATATTCCGTGATTCAATTTGAATATAAACTTTATTATATAATAAACCTTACTAAAACCTTTGAATAAAAGTATTATTTGCGGATTTGTGTTTAATTGTTTTCGAGTTTGAGGAAATTTGCAGACGCTGCTATGTCTGCTTAGTGGGAGCGTCTTCTGTTATCTACAATTCACACAAGTTTTTGCAGAGATCCTGATTGCTTATCATAATGCAGAATTTGAAACATAAAATCTGAGGACAAGGATAAAATGGCTCCGAAAGAAAAAAAAAAGGCCACTTAAATTTTTTCAAGCTGTATTCTATCATAACCATGATTTTCCTTAAAATAAAAAATAAAACAAGAAATATAAATCATGCAAAACGCATGGATTATAAAACACTTTCCAACACAATTTTTTTTTTTTTCGAAAAACTTGGCGATGTATTTTCTTTAAAACTGGTGACATTTTGGAGATAAGTATTATATGCTTTAGCTAGTATTATCTGATAGTATTATGTGCTTTAAATAAATGCCTGCCTCTAAACTGTCACTGACCGTATTGTATTGAAATTATTTTGAGTGGTTCTGTAGAAAAACTATTAACTATACAAACACTACTTTCGATGGAAAACTAGCTTCATCTTGTAATCCTCAATAACATATATCAGGTTTGTTTTATTTCAAATAGCAGAATATCTCTAAAACTAGAAGTCAAAGACCGTTGTGGAGGCAATGAATACTGGCGCAAGAAAAATCATTTGACGAAAATTCGTCTACATTCAAAATATTTAATTTTCATCCATCTAAAATAAATAAGTTCATATTCATTTTTTATTATACTAGGGGCCAAGGCCCCAGACTCGCTACGCTCGCTTTTCGTATGAGGCATTTGTCCCCTAATCAAGCTTATTCGTAAAAAAGATATAATTTCAACAGACAAAACCCGAAGATTGGATCAGATAGAATGTTACTGAGCTACGCATTGCTTGGTTCATGCATGTTCATTGGTACATAAAAATTTAAACCTCACACTACAGTAGACTCCCTCCTCCCCTTCATAACACAGAAGATATTTTGTTATGGGAATCCGTGTTGTACGGGTCCTGAGCTATACTCCACCTGGAGTGCGGACTCCGCTTATAATCGCTGGAAAAATTATTTGCACTCCTCAGAAACACAATGATATTTAATGTTGCCATTCAAAAGTTATATTAATTAGAAGCTAAAGCGTAATAAAATGAGAACATATGTTTCAGCTGTATTTTTAATAATGTAAAACCTATTGGACACCCATGGCGATTTTTCATTATTTGGCGACTTGCGTACATGTAAAGTTAATAAAAGCTACGGAACAGATAGAATAGCCTGCCACCAATGGCGGCTTTTCATTATTTGGCGATTTACACATGCTCACAACCTATATTTACTGTTCATTTAAGGTTACCAGAAAACCGTTATCCATATTTTCATTTACATAATCGTTTGCAGATTGGCGTACTTAACACCAAGAATTATACCATCTCGTCGCGCTAGCAAATATCCAAAGTGTACTATAACTGCTATAATGGCATAGTTAACGCCGCCAAATATTTCTACTGGTAGCAAATAATCCAGCTGGACGAGAACCGGCTTTAAAATAATCTGCATTTTAATTATTTTTCATTTTCAAGATATTAGTTATTCTGTTTTGGAAAAACGAATAATCGCTATTTCTAAACTCCTGTTGTCTAAGCGAACTTACTATTTGAAAATTGTCAAATTTGTGTAACACATTTTGAGTTACTTATTTCATATAGTTTTTATTTTGGCGTAAAATGGGCGTAATTCTAACTCATGTTTGTAAATTTCTCGCGATTCTAGATACTTGGAAACGCTTTGTTGCAAAGGAATGAATGATTTTATGCCAAATCTGGCATCCATTCGGTTTATTTTTTCAGTTTTTTATTAATATCTTCTAAAATAATGCGATTTTCGAAATTTAAATCAGCTTAGCAGGTTCCTCGGAATTTTTCGAATCTGTGGGCACCTTAGTCGAAACTCAAATCCCTACGGTTTAGGATGAGATAGGTCATCAAGCTTTGCCAGCGCCAGCGGCCTTTACTTTTTTTTAGAATAGAGAGAAACTCAATGAATCAATGAATAAATGCGATGTATATCAAATGATAATATATGATTTTACATAATATATAAGATAAACCAGAATTATTTTTATACTTTAGAACTTTTGAAAGCTTTACTTTTTCAAGCTACTTCCTAAAAGCCACTAAAGCTGCCTTCAAAATTTGATCTCGTATTTTATGGGGTACTAAAGTTTTCTCGGTTGTTTGAAAAACCAGACCAAATGCTGTTAATCACTTTACACACACACACAAAAAAGAAAAATCATAGAAAAGCTTTAGCTTTCGAAAAGGCTCCGCATCCAAAAGCCTGCGAAAGCTACCTATAAAATTTAATCTCATATTTCATAGGGGTTTTTCAGTTTTCTTGGCCATATGAAACAAAAAGCCTAAGACTGTTAGTCAATATATACGAAAAAAAGTGAGTTTATTCAGAAGCAAGGAAGCTCTGAAGGTTTTAGACGGATTATAAAAAATTTAAAAGACAAGACTCTCAAAATGCCCTGTAGAGTAAGGTTAAGTAAAATGTGTATGAAAACAAGCATTTTTGTATTCATAGGATGTTTTCTGTTATTTAAAGTGCTAAATTTTCAATTTTTTCAAATTCAATTTTTTTGAATTTTTATTTTAATTCAATTTTCAATTCAATTTTTTTGTTATTTTATGCAATGCATTCATTCCCTACACATCTGAAGAAAATTATGCATATATTTGTATACAGTTGTATGCGCTTTGAATTCTAAATTTTCTAGCTTAATATAGAACTGTTTCTTTCCCTAAAAATGGGGTAAAATTAGTAGATGTCGTAAAATAAGTAGTTAAATTTTAGTAGAAGATAACGTAAAATAAGTAGTTAAATTTTTAAAAAGCCAACAAATTTCATAAAATTTATCAATTTTTATGTACTTCCTATTATGACATACAAATTACTCAAATTTAAAAAATATTATGGCTAAGGCTGTTAGACTTACATCCTAGATAAACATTGCATTCCGATGCCTCATTTTTTCCAGGGTAAGGTGGAGTAAAATGAGAACGACTTTTTTTTTTTTTTTTTTTTTTGTAAATCAAAAGTACAAATTCGTTTTTGAATTATTCTTTTTAGGAGCTTTTTAATGATATTATAATTTGTCTTTCTGTCACAGTGTCACGCTTAGAATCAAGGGCCCCCACTTTAACAAGTTAGAAGTATTGAAGCAGCTGCGAAGTCCCATTTCGTCTAGTGGTCAGCGTACCTGGCTTTTATCTAAGAGACCGGGTTCGATTCCTGCAGGAGGAAGAAGGTTTCTATGATGTAATGGTTGTGTTTTGCAATAGTTATAAGAAACTTTCAAGAAATAACTTCCCTTTTAGTATAAAAAAAAACTTGTATTTTTTTTTATAACGAAAAATAAAAATATATAAATTAAGTAAAAGTATAAGTTTTAAAAGTAGAAGATTTATAATGTGGAGTCCTGAAAGGTATAAAATAAAAATTTATTCTTGAAAAGATGTGCTATAAATTAATGAAAGTTTCACAACTAAGAAAACTTTAGGAAAATATAAATATTTCACTTTTTCAAGAGACGGCAATTTTTAAACTTTCAAAATATTTTAAAAAGCAATCGAGACCAATATTCCACTTGAGCTGT
The DNA here is from genome assembly GCA_038373885.1 of Cheiracanthium punctorium. Taxonomy (NCBI): domain Eukaryota; kingdom Metazoa; phylum Arthropoda; class Arachnida; order Araneae; family Cheiracanthiidae; genus Cheiracanthium; species Cheiracanthium punctorium. Next base: position 28,957 of record JAWZYV010015898.1, read on the forward strand.
ATTTGTTTATAAAGCATTGATTTAGTCATTAATATGTATAATGCAAAGATCTCGAATGCTTCTTAAAATATTTTGAGCATTTAAAGATTTTCATCTCTTACAAAAAAAAATCTATATTTTCTCAAAAGTTTTCTTTTTTGAAACTTTCATTCATTTATAGTATATCTTTGCAAGAATAAATTTTTATTTTATGCTTCTTAGGGCTCCAAGATAAAAGGGTTCTACTTTTAAAAATTGAATTTTTACTTAAATTTTATCAACATATATTTTCAGACATTAGGATAATGGGACCAGTAATTGACACTTTAAGAGCAGTAATAAGCATTAACTAGTAATTGCTAATTACTAAAAGTAAGGGTGCATCAAAACGTTTTTCAGTCCCCAGTTCCCAGTTCAGTCCCCAGAATGCTTCCAATGAACAAACCTATCGCGCTGCCACGTGATCAAAACACGATTGTGTTTCAGTTGAATAAGAAACATTGATATATTTCGAAGTTTACCCTGTTCGACGCGTTAAACGTTCGAATTGTATTTCACTTGAATCTCGCCTTAAATAGCATCATTTGATAGCAGTTCTGAAATAAAGCTTATTATTATAAATTATTGGGCAAAGTGTCAATTACTGGTGTACCTACCCTAGAGGACATTTAACTTTACTACTGATAAAACTTTATTAGGAGCATTGGAAAATAATATTACTTAAGCGTTACTGTAAGCCCATTTTACCCCAAATTTAATTTATATATATATAAAAAAAATTTACTTTTATTTATAATAAACTGTTCTGACTTTTTGTAGATCGAAAATAAAACCACAACTTTTCGAATTTTCGGGAATGTTTTAGTTTCTTGGAAATTTTTTGGAGACACAAGATAAGAACATGAATTCGATAAGCAGCTAAAAGTTAATATTATCTTTCCAAGTGCAATTATTAATATATTAATGATTATAAATCTTTTAGGCATGTATAAATAGAAAGTAGCAGCTGGTCGGCACACGCTTAGACTAGGGATAGGTGCGAAGCGAGACAGAGATTTACAGCTTATTTTGCGACACGAGACAAACATTTTTAACATCGGGATATGCAGACGAGATAAAGCTTTTAGGCTGTTTTTTGAGACGCGAGATGCCTATTTTTAGTCTCGCGTCCATCCCAGGCTTAGACCCATAAACTTGGCCCGCTCTTAGTTTCGGTGAAGTAGTTGCGGGCACGTTTTACGTTTAGGTATTCTCTCGGCCAGGGTTGCCACTTTTGGCTATATGTGGCCACTTTATGAGCCTAATTAGCCACAAATTTTCTCAAAAGCTACTAGTAGCTATTTTAGCCAAGTTTTATCTGTTTTAAGTAATTTCTGGCCAGTTCTAGCCACATGCTCTCTGCTTTAAGGAATTTCTGATCATTTACAGCCATTTTCAACAGTTCTTGTTCATACTATCCGTTCCGCTAGCTTGTATCTATAGTTTTCCATTTGTATAATTAAATGTCATTTAAATTTATTTTATCATGCGCATTCGCAAACGTGAGGGTATAAATTTCCCCATTGTGGTCTTTTTAAAAATGAACGAAATGCAACTTAGAGTGAAATGGAACTTTGATGACTCTCTGGATGTCACCAACGCAATAAAGCAGTTTCACTTGACATCACAATTCATTCCTTTTAGGACAGACATTTCGCAAAAACAGTCGAAAAAAAAGTTATTTTGTTATTGGAATCAGTTATGAGTAATTTATTTGTCTCTCAGCTTGAAATCATTTTTAGCCGTTTCTAGCCACTTTTCGCTTTGATTCTAGCCAATTTTTCTCCGGCAGAATTGGCAACACTGCTGTCAGTAGATGGTCGTTCACTGGTAATCCGAAGGGTGCTGCGTTAACACTGATCCTCGTGGCTGTGGGACTGTAGTATGTAAATTAAACAGCGTTCCTAGTTTAGAACATATTTATTATATATTTATTATTGGGAGTAAATTATGACGCTGAAATTAGATGCTTAAACCCGAAACTCAATTTTAAAGCTTTTGAAGGATGGTTGCCCGAATTCTGTTAGAAATAAAGCATTTAAAAATCAGAAAAGACATTTTTCTAATGGATTACTATCCAAACTTCGAAAAGAAATAAAATTTGGTTAACAATTAAAAGCTCCAGGGAAAAAATTTGGACGAAAGAAGGTCCTTGTTGAAAAAGAAAAAGAGAAGCTGAAATCAGTTATCGCTTTAGAAAATCCTCTGGCTCAAAAAACCTTTGCAAAGAAACACCAGGTATCGCAATCGACAGTTTGTCGTCAGATAATGAAAATTGGCTATAAAAAAGTAAAGAAACCAGCATGTCATCAAATTATTTAGTTTTATATGCGATATGCATACTAGAAGGAAAAGCCTGTTGTGAAGGCAATTACAACAAGCGCTAGAAGAAGCATTCGACAAAACTATGTATACACTCGGTATATTTAATCTTTGTCCACTTAAAATAAATAACATCATATTCAATTTTCATTATATACCGAAATCGAAATTGCATTTTCTTTAGAAACGTGTGAAAATTTTTAGCATTCGAAAGATTTCGTTTCTCTGATAGCATGCCCTCTTCTATCAACGTTTCATGCAAAGGAAATTATTTTATTCGTGAAAAAAAAGTGAAACTGGGTAATCTATAAAAACTATTTTAAACGAATTGGAATCGAAATTTTCCCTTCAAAACCTGATTACCGTGACTTCAGTATGACGCCACTATCACTTGCGAAACCTAATTTTGTCACGCAAGTGATCAACTTTTTTTTTTACTCTCGGAAATAAAGCAGAGCTGGAAGTAGCGAAAAATCGCTTGAAAATCAGAGAACGGATAAATTTTCAGATTTTTTAAATAGAGCAGATTATTTTCTTCATTTTTTCAACAAATTGTGAAATTTTCAAGCGAATAGTGCAAACGGTGTGGATTAAATTGCGTGTTTAGTGTTTAACTTTTTAATATTTTTAGAGTAATGGTGGTAAAAGTTTTATCCTGGAGTGGCTGAATCGGAATTGTTCCAGAGTCAGTGTGTCAGGGATCAGCATATATAGTAGGATGTGTGTATGTGCGAATTATATTTAAAAACAATTTAGTTACGTATTTTACATTTTTCATAAAAAAGAAATATCTGATCATTTCTCACCACTACGGATTTGACCACATCATACCCTATAAATAATAATTTATAGGGTATTATGAGGTAAATATTATTATTTTTAATAGAATGTACAATATGAAGTACAAGAATTATTTCTTGGTGCATTTTAAACTTCGGTTGACTTTGATATTACATCGCATTGCATTTTAACTGTGTGTTACTAAATTTAAATGACTTCTACTTTTTAAAGAAGGAAGAGTTACTTCAAGGACATACTCTTATTATAATTGAAGTGTACATAACTTAAAAGTTTCCCTCCAGAAATCCAATCATTAAAGCAAATGGAAGGGCATAACCATTACGAAAGTTGTTTCCTCGAACACTTTATCTCCTGCCGCACAAAATAGTTATTTACACGCTAATAAAGCAATGAAATTAAGCAGTTTCGGAATTTAGAGAGCTTTAACGCGCAAATTTAGAGATCGGATTATTGGTTTTAGTTGATTATTTTGAAAGGGGAGCTCTATTTACAATTTATTTTAATCATTATTGCGCACAGTATACAAAACACTAACATATAGATTAACAGTTGTCTGGTGTTGTAAATTAAATATGTTCAATAACGGAAATAAATTAAAAAAAAAAACAGCTTATACTTATCACACATTTTTTCCAAGAGTGGGTGCGTGCCCTTAAGGTTTGCGTTTGTTCGAAACTAGGGTTCGAAGTTTCAGCTATTTTCCTATGGGAGCATCCAGTAAGTATAAACAATGTGATCTACTATGAAGGGATGGTCGGGAATCTAACATCAGCACATAATCGTAGAGAGTGGTGCACTAACCACAATAGAGTTTTGAGCGTTGGTTAGTGCTCTTTCTCAAGCGCCTCTAGTTTATATATACATAGATTCTGTTTGAATATTTTTGTAAAGTACGGCTATATACATATTATGGTTTTGCTTCGATTATTAGATGTCTTACGCATTGATTATAATCTCCATCATAGTGTTTGTTTCCCTCTGTTTTTGAAGCTAATAGTCTGCTTTGTTAATAGTTTTAATTGTACGGTTAAACCATTTTTGCAGTTTGATATACTGTTTTGCTAATTAAATGTATTTATACAGTGTGCCCGCTAAAGTTCGTTGTCACTACCATAATTTTTGAACGGCAAGAGCTATAGTTATAAAAGTAGGGTCATGGTCACGGTAAAGTTACCATGCGATACTCAAAGAAACCACTTACAGCCCCCTCCCCCCTGGTGGCTTAATTTGGAGTTAGTGTTCTTATAAGACCCTCTTTGCTATCTGATTCTTATTCCTTATCAAGTGCCTAACCTCTACTTAAATTTTGTACCACTAATTATGGGAAACCCTGTATGTGCATTGCGACCATGGAAGGAAAACAGGAATAAAATCTGTAGAAGCATCGGAATATGTTCTTTTTTTATTTGAATTGTTCTATGCTTTTAGAAAATGTTTTACAGTTGTCAAATTAGTTTTAATGTTGATTAAGTGGAATGCTACTAACAACATATAAATAACGAATTTTCTTGAAAATTTGACTTTCTCGTTTACCGTGCGGTATCAGTATCTAAATTTTCACTTGGAAGAATTCAGCTGAAAGTGTAATGTCAGGCAGCAGAAAAGCTATATATTTTACTGTTTTTTTTTTTCAACGCTCTTAGTAGGTACAGCTTGCATTTTATTAATATCTTAATTCGTCATAAAAATTGTCAGTTTTCATTTTACATACTTAAACAATATCTTTAAGGGGTTAGGGCTAGTCAGAATTTTCAAAAAATTGATTTTTTTTTTTTTTTTTTTTTTTTTTTTCCTTAAAGTATAGTATCTTAAAAATATTCTCTGAAAGTTTGAAGAGAATCAGACAAATATCTTTCGAGTTATTTAGCGAAGAATAAAAGGCTCTCGAGCGGTCTAATATTTCCGAGAACAATTAGCTAGCGGCATAATTCTCCCTTACCTCCTGAAGTTTTAAAAGCAATCAAGCCTATTTATGAAGATCTTAGTAATGAAAATTTACTTTCAAGATGTGTAGGTGGATTTAATCAAAATAATAATGAGAGCTTCAACCAACTAGTGTGGAAAATATGCCCAAAAACTATCAATACTAGTTTTACCATTGTTCAAATTGCTGCATACGTAGCTATGAGTATATTTAATGAAGGGACAAAGTCATTATTAGTAATAATGAACACACTGGGACTTAGTTGTAGGCCTAATTCGCATCGGTATACTGAAAAAACCGATAGTGCACGTGTAAAAGTAGCTGATCAGCGCGCTAACGACAACACTCGCGAAGGTAGAATGCGACGTAGACAACAACAAATTGATGTTTTAGAAAGTTCTACAACGACTGAAGAACTCTTATATGGTCCAGGAATAGATGACTCAGTGTAAGTATTGAAATTATTCGTATTACTGTACATCAATCGACTGTAAAACTTTAAATGCGTTTTTCTCAAAACTATGTTTTTTGAACTGGTGATCACTGTAACTCAAAAACCGCTCGATAGATTTGAATGAAACTTATACAGCTTTTAGAAAACATAAAAAGCTAGTGCCTGATCGAAGGATTTTTTTTAAAACTTCGATTTTTTATAAACAATTAATTGTTGTTTTTTTCCCGAAAATCTGCAAAAAAATTTCCAGAGACCGCCATTTTGTTAATTTTGAAAAAAAAAAAAAAGCTTCGATCAGGCACAAGATTATCTATCCATAAAAATAATCTTTTTTGTTTCATTGATTTTAGATGAATCTCCAAGGAGCTGTAATGGTCACCGCAAGGACCCATTATTAAAACCTGTTCAACTTAGACCGCCATAACTTGTAAAATAATTATTATTATTTATTTTTTTTTGAAATTTAAGTGAAGTAATGTTAAAGTATGATGAAATGATACTATGTTTTTACTTATGTGAAATAAACTTAATTACTAGTAAAAAAAATTAATAAAAAATGGCATTTTTCACGCCTCTGACTACCCCTAACCCCTTAAAGTAAAATCTTATTTTATAAAATTTTGTCATTTGCGCTGTATGACTAGGGTTCCCAACCGTCCCGCGAGAGCTGGGAAGTCCTATTTCTAGGGCTTTAAAACATACGTCCGGCAAAAGGTGTATGCGGGATGCCAAATGTCCTGTTTTGGTCTGTTTTCTTGAATAGAATGAGTAATTTAATTATTTGAAAAATTATGATGATCTCAAGAGATTTTAAACATTCAGTTTCTTTCCTAAATAAATATGATATCAGCAAAAGTGATTGTATACTTTAAATTTTCTTTTTTAAATTAGTAATATTATGATTTCGGTACAAGTGGTTTAATATGTCTTATGTTTTTTTCCAAAATAAATAACTATGTTAATCATGATAGAAATTGCGATTCAAGTTTAGACTTCCTTTAATTATTTTAAAAGGAAATAATATTGTGAAAGGAAATAACAAGTTTATTTAATTTAATTGCAAATGATAAAACTATTTGTTTTGATTATAAAGAAGAGAGACGGAAGATTTGGATAATTAATGTGTTAATTTTTAATTAGTTTGCCTGAATATTTTAACTTTTCTTAAATATATTGCATACATAATTATGCCAAAGTAGTATGCAAAATATTTAATAAAAATATTTCTAGTGTAAAAATTTAATCTGGTTTTAATTGTGTTTTTCTCTTTTCTGTAATAAGTACTCTGGATCCAGCTTTTTTTACCCACGTCCCGAATTTTAATCACGAAAGTACTGTATCCGTGTATAAAAGTTTACAAGTCTATGTATAATCGAAGAGGTTTTACATTCAAAGTGGGTAGTACTGAATTTCAAAGACGTGCAGAACGTCATGCGCGACTTTGGACAAACTAATGCATGACGTCAAACCAGAAGCATAGCGTGCCTTGGCGGGGCCCCGTATAAAAATTTGTTTGGGGGCCCTTAGGAAGGGTAAAGATTTCTCACAAAATAAAAAAAAAATGTTTGCATAAAATTAAAAGAAATATTTATTCATAATTATCTATCTGTCACTTTTTCCAAAATTTTTACAAACAATTCAAATTAAATATACACTCACCTTGCCTTTTCTTCGGCAAACTGATTTATTAAATCATTTATAGCTGATGATGACTTTAGTTTTTCTAAAGTTACTGCCTCTATGGACAATAGTGACAGGTCTGACAGGCGTTCCTGTCCCATCGAAGTTCTTAGGTAATTTTGCATCAGTTTAGTTTTGAAAAACTTCTTTCAGCAGTTGCGGTTGTAACTGGAAGGGTCAAGAATAAAAAGCATGCTGTTATTACCTCCGGAAAACTGGATGCAAGACTATTGAATTTTATCCTTAATGGAATGAATTTTTTTAATTTCAGATAAAAATATTGGGAAGTTTTTATTAATTTTTGCTTAGGCACGTTGGGGGCCCCGTATAATTGATACGGCAGATACGGCGGTAGCTACGCCCCTGCGTCAAACGTGCCGAAAGAGTTAAACGGTTCCATACTAGTAACATGATATTTTTGACTACTTTTGGGCCTCTTCAGACCTGAGTCAACATATGTCCTGTCCATACTTTTCCAATAGCGTAGCATTTCTACAATCCCTGGAATGACTTCTCGATTGTAGTATATTCCATCCTTTCATACGCAATAAATGTGTGTGTGTGTGTGTGTGTGTGTATCAAACTGCACCTTAAATTCCTGAAATAAGAATTTGAAATTGAGCGTTCTTATACTTCTCTCCCTTTCCACGTCGAGAACAGCACACTCAAAAATGTGCATATTTCTAGCCACTGAAAATAAATGTGATTGTAGAATCATCAGCCACAGCTGACTTAGTATTAAGCTTCACAAAACAGAATTACTATAGAGCGCTTTTGTGCTGTTCCTGGTGTTTTCTGACTGCGTATTTGGTTTTGATTTTTTCCCCCTTAAGAACGACACAAAGGATCTTCCTGACACATAGGCGTAACTTACTAGGGACAAGGATGGGGGGGGGGGGGCGCAACTGCCCCGCAACAAAAAATGGTCAAGAAAATTCAGAAGATATGACCTATTCGAAAATATTTTCTGCAGGGGGAAACATTTTGACCCCTCTCAATGTTACACGCCAATTTACGCCAATGTCCTGAAATATATCTAGAAAATTCTGATTTCTTTAGTCTCTTCATTTTTGCCTTTTTTATTTAGCTGGGTCTGGTGCTCATTAGTAATTTGGAATTCTAATTATATTATTGCAACTGTTTTTAAATGAAATAAAAATAAATAAAAAATATTATTTATTCTCTGTAATAGAGTTTCCTTTGTAAATATCTTCGTTTTAGCACTGTGCAAAAATCCCTGTAACTTTAGGATTTTTAATTTTTTATGGATGATAATTAACCCTGTAAACAAAAAAGTTAGCTTTTTAGTAATATTCACAAAGTCTGTAGCCTCTACTTTCACAGAATTTCATCTGCATCTTTTAATTGTTTTTACTGAATTACATTTAAGTTTAGAATTCTTAATCTGAATTGAAAATCTGAGTAAATAGTTTTATTCTTAAGTTCCAATAAAATATTTTACAACAAACTGCAGTTTTCGTAATTACTTATAAACACACTATACATAAATCACTGCCCCCTATCCTAAAGTACAAAGAAGATAGAATTTAAAAATTCGAGTTATATTACCTTGACAGTAGCGTAAGAAATGTCCCATACTCCCAGAGTCATAAATGAGCATCTTTACGACCGTTTCCAGTATAGAAGACGTAATAAAACCACCATCTTAACTCGACAGTAAATATTCTAGCATAAAAATTCAGGAAAATATAAGAGGGGTGGTGCTGGTCTCGGTCAGTTCATATATGATAGTAAAAATATTAAGAGAATGCCGCAGACTCAAGAGGTCCTTCCGCAGAACATTATCATTACAAAACTTTTACAGCATAAAAATTATTGAAGAAAGTTGTGTTATTGTGAAAATTAGTTATTAAGAAATTTGATAAACCAAGGATATGTTTATACAAATACATATATATTTTAAATACTAATTCTACAAAAGAGCTTTACTGAGTAAATCAAGTATTTTAAAAATAAACAATTAATTTTAATTATAATATATTTTTATTATTTTTTAAAAATAGTATTGCGTTGAATATATAATTTAATTTGATGTACCAGTTTTCTGAAAACTGTAGTGACCTCTACCGATTTATTAATATGTATTTTGACCATCTGTATCATATGCAGAGCTGTCTATTAACAGAGAAAACAAAATTACTTCAACTTTCATTTCAGGATATCCTTGTTTTTATGTCAAGCATATTTTGAGTGTGTATGCCTCTATTATGCTGTTTGACCACTAAAAGAAGTATATATATATATATAGGTATATTTGTAAAAATTAATTGTTATTTAGGTATCACAAACATTTGCAATATCCTCCAAAAATACGTTGCGAATACTTCTTCTCAAATACTATGTCAACAAAAAAGAATGGACACCTTTCATATAAAGTTAATTAATGAAATACTTAACATAAACAAACAATTATTTCATTGTAAAGTACAGAATTTAACAAAATTTTGCCCTAATAAGTTTCAATATGAGCATTATTGGTTGCTCAGCACGCGTTAAGATAGTAAACAACCTGTAACCAGATGTCAAGCAGACTGTATTTTTGAAGTCAGAGTGGCAATTGCATTGACAATTCGTTCCCAAAAATGTATCTGCACTCTGTAAACAATGTTCTTGACATAACCCCAGGTAGTGGAGAGGTGTTAAATTGTGAATTATCGGCGGCTATAGCCCAGGACCGACTTTACTAGTCCATGTATGAGGAAACGATTGTTAAGAGCCTATTAGCCTGTCTTACATTTACAAATCTTGGACAATTGCAACGTTTTTTCTGTAAAGAATGTTATAGTGTTTGCTCAATTTTTTTCAAAAAATTGAGCTTTTAAAATATGCCCACCGTTTTTCGATGAGTTTGCATATAAAAAAAATGACATTCATGTACCTGAAAGATCAGATGTAACGTCAAAATGACTAAACAATTCTAGAACGGCAAGCTTCACTGTATGTGAGAACATCAAATCAAAATATTAAAAGGAAAAGTAAGTAGAATGTTTTTGCTTTTTCGGTTTTCCTGTGATTTTTTATATTGACTAGTCTCACAAAAGATCATCATCTCTTTATGGTATAAAGAGGACTAGAGCTGCGGTGCTATGCTTGGAGATCTTTAAAAGTGAAACTAATTCTTATTTTAAAATAAAATAACACCCAAAAGAAACTGATTTTTAAACAAAATAATTAAAACTTTGTAAAATAACGCGCATAAAAGGCACTTATCAATCAGGACGCGCTTCCGGTGAAAAAATTTCCCCTTTCACCAGCTAAAGTTCACATACAGTAACCACAGTGGAGTGGGGACGGAAAACCTTTTTCAGTGGTGTACTGCAATTGGTGAGGGAATCTATTGTAATCATCTTGCTCTCTATAAGGCAGCTGGAAGAGATACTGCCATTTTCGATGATGAAGTTGAAGCTATATTTATAGCTCTGAATCAGGGCCGTTTTTAACCTCCGCTGCACCCTAGGCACTTTTTGCGTTCCACCCCTCCCCTCTTTAAAGGCTGGCGTACATTGTGCGTCCACGGGAATCCGTTTTCACACCCTGAAGGGTTTGAGGAACTTTTTTAATAGTCAGTTGGCACGTTTAGTTCGTAAATTTTAAAGACACCAGGAAGCGGGGTTACTATATTTGGCTTGATATCTCTGTTACATTCGTCTCCATCCTACTCTTTTGCAAAAATTTGGCTGAAAGTTTTGGCGACGGTTCTGAAAAATATTATAGCCACGCCTGGGAGACAAATTTCAGCGTTCCACGAGTCACCCAACAAAGAGTAATTGGTTATCATTTATCATTCTGAGGTTTTCAAGGCGGTATTGCACAAAGGATGAGCTGCGAAAGACTTGCTCCAGCAATATCGGACGGAAAATTGATGCGGCAAAAATACATTGACTTGCTATGGAAACGGTTCCCGTAAACGCAAAATGTACACTAGCCTTAACTTCTAACCTGTCACCTTTGGTTCAGGGGGATTTTCCCCTTAATTTGTTTTTGATCCTAGGAGGGTCCTCCCATCTTTCCCATCAATTTTTTGTGCACAGCGTGCCTAAGCGGAAAAGCGGCTCTGCTTTACATGAATTAAGCGCTCGGCAATGTGATTTCCCTCTGGTTGTCTTTCTGTCCCATAGCAAAGCCGCTCTGCAAAGTATCTCTAACAATAAATTTTGTACTTCCGAACGAATTCACGAATGCAGAAAGATACTCAACATCCTAGCTGACTCAATTGTTTTGCAGTGGATATACCTGCTCATTGTAGCATTGAGCGAAACGAAAGAGCCGATTTCTTGCAAAGAAGGGAGCGCCATTTTTACAAACCACTGACGAGCATTACCACCTATTAAATGAAGCTAAGGAAAAGGCCTGGGATTGTCTTACTCGTTCAACTCTAGTTTTCCAATTCCTTCCTGTTGCACTGCAATTGTTTCGACTGTTGAGTTAACACGATTGTCTGAATGCCCATGTTTTCAAAATTCAACTCAAGGACTCTGCAGTCTATACTCTTTGTAACTCTAGACGGTCCATGGAAATGGAGCATACTGAATAATGCACTGCAGTCCTATCTTTTAATTCTACTGTTCTTAAGAACTGGAAAGAGAGATTTAGGCTAATGGCTTATTGGAAAAAGGCATGCCATTTGTATACATAAATCTATTATATAAATGTGAAAGTTTTTTTGTTTGTTTGTTTGACCGGGAACTCCTCCCACACAGTTCGACAGATGGGCTTCAAATTTTGCACATGTATGTAAAGCGACAATGAATAGTCCATAGTCAAATTTAAAATTTTGAAATCTCAATCGTTCCATATTTTTTTTTATAATTTTCACCTTCAGAAAGCGTTTTCAGTTTCCCATTCTCTAAAGTAGCATATTATTAGTGAAATGACGTAATTTTGATGTCACGAGTTTTAAAATGCATTAAAATTTTAATATTGTGTAAAATAGTGATCATGTGATCTGCAATCTATATTCTGGCGATAGGCATAATTGCTAAGAAAGTGGTATATCATAAATGAAATCAACGTCATTGTCATGTCAAGAGATTGAAAATGCATTAGAAATCCTAATTAGGTTACCAAGCTTTGACAAAATGATACACCACGAGAGAAATAATAAATGTCTAGATTATCAGATGCTGTAGAAAGTAAAATAACGTGATTTTTTTCCCTTCTTTTACTAATTCATTTCAGATATCATATATCATTCAGTTAAATGTGATTTTTAGGCGCGTAAGCCTAATTTTCAAAAACGATTGGCCCAAAAATTCGTAAAACTATAATACTTAGGAATAGAAGACTTCTATTATAGAAAAAGTTTTTGATTCGGTTATATAGTTACAGAGATACTGGCTTCGTCGGGATTCGATTCTTAGGTTCGTCGTTCTAAAGTCCAGTTTATGTAGAACGTTCTAGTAAAAAGTCCATTTGTCAGGATGGAACACAAATTTTATTGCTTCTAGAACTGGCCATTAGTGCCTGTGAATTTTGCACAGCTGATTGAAAAATCAGCTGTGCAAAATTCACAGACACTAATGGCCAGTACCTTGCTTCTAATAGTCCTCTCAGTACAGAAGCTTTCACAGATGCTGTATTTCTTACAAAAAATAGAACACTTCCACTGGCAAAAATTCAATGGAAACTTACAAAGGTAATCATAAACAGTCCCTCAGGACTCAGCAATGAAGAATTTACAATCTCTACTCAAAAACAGACAGAATACTGTTTCCAATAGCACAATTTACAGAGTAATGCATCGAAATCAATTAGAGTTCGAATATAACTATCTGTTGTGGCCTGCCCTGTCTCTATTTATAGGTGTCGCAGAAGCTAAGCGAAAATTCTGGTAGGAGCTATTTCTAGAAGAACCCGTATAAAGCTCGAATTTTGATTATACCATAAAAATGGAAATTAGTAATACTAAGCTACAGCGCAATATTAATGCAGGAAAACAAGCATTACTGGCCCCATTGGTAAAAGCGCACCAAATGACCGAAATGTCGCCAATCTTGGCGACTTTTTGGCGAAATATCGACAAATTTGGCGACAAAAATAAGTTCCCATAAGTTAAATTACCAAAGCTCTAGCATCAATATTTCTGGAGATTTCTAGAAAGTACTACGTTAACCAATAGGTAAACCCAAAACTCAGTACGTCACGTTCTAGTTAACCGATTTTTATAATTTTAATATCTGGAAGGCAGAACAGACCGAAAATTCTTACTAATATATATATAAACCGTTTAGTATTAGAGGTGCCTTCAAAGCGTAATGTAATTCTTATGAGTGTCGCTGCAAAAGAACTATGTGATATAATGGATAAAGGTACCTACCTTATAATACATGGGAATATTGTAGCTTTCTGAACATGAAAAATGTTTGAGAATCGGTTCAATATTTACTGAGATGCCATAGAGCGTAATCCGATTCTTATGAGTCTCCATATAAAAGAATTATTTGTGAAATATGCATAAAAGATAGCCTATAAAATACAGGTATGGTGTAACTTTATATTAGGGGAGAAAGTTTTAGAGCTTCTATAGTACCCCAGACAGCACATCAAACTTGATTTATCAAGTCAATAAGCTCGAATTAAGCTTGAAAATTTCAAGCGTGTAAGCTTAATGCAAGCTTGAATCAAGTGTTCTAGTTTACACTTGCCCAGCTTGCATTAAGCTTGACATAGCAAGCTTCAATCAAGCTTGACATTTCAAGCTTAATTTCAAGCTTAAAAAATTTTCCTAAATACCCAGGGCGCCGGTCGGCGAACTCGCCCCACATATTTTACTTTGCCATGCATTTTCCCCCTCTACGCTGAAATTTTAATTTAATTTGTTTCCATCGAAAGTTCGTGGCTGGAATAGAACACGAGACCTTTGGGTTAGCAGTCGAGCACGCTATCCGTTCAGCCACTAAGCCTTGTGCAGCTACGGCTGAAGTTTGAAGTGACTTATCACGCTGTTTTATCGCCAGATTGATAAGTGGGCGATGTGTTATTTGTTTCTTTTATTTTTACATGGGATGCATCAAAATTAAAATAATGTTATGTGTGATTTAGAGACTCTACTAATAGGGAAATAAACATAATATATAAACTTAAGAGCAGCACACGTTTTAAAACTTTCAGTACCACAACACTCATGAGCAATACTGCTGGCCAAAATCGAGAAAAACGACTGATTTTGAAATCAATTTCGTAGTATAATTGTATTTTATTTTGAAGAATTTCCATATTTGGAAATATAGAATGGGTTTACTTACTTAACACAAATTTTGTGTTAAGTAATCTGAAATCAAAGAAACAGATAGTTGAACGTTACTTCGAAATGCTATATCACAGTTGCTAACATGTATGGAATACAAACACGTTAGTCATTTTTGTAAATATTTCTTAAAATAACAAATAATTGAAAATTTTTGCTATTTTTTAACGCTAAAAATTCTCTTTACAAATGTGGTTATTTTCCTACATATTGGTATGCTATATCGATATAGAGCATTTCGGAGAATTAAAAATAAGTTTAAATTAATTTATACAAATGTAAATTTGAAATATTTTCATTGTTCATACTTTATAATTAAAAAAAATTATATATCTTCTGAATTTTTTTATCCTTTGTAATTTTATTTTAAAATTACAAAAGTGTAAGATGTAAGATTTTTGGGCCCTAAAATCTGTAGGCCCTGGGCAATTGCCCCGTTTGCCCTGCCGGTAATATGGCACTGGTAATAAAATAAAACACATCTTTTACGAAATTTCAGCAAATTTGAGGACGCTAGAATATTAATGTCCATTCTCTTTTACAGATGGCGCCATCACTCCGCACTTTGAAAGCTAAAATCAAGCTAGTATCACTTGTCAAGCTTAAATCAAGCTGTATTTAAGCTTCACAATTCAACTTGAGTCCTGCAAGCTTGCTGCCAGCTTAAAATGAGTTGAACTGTCAAGCTTGCATTAATACGTCAAATTCAAGGAAATGTCAAACTTGATTTAAGCTTACGTGCTGTCTGGGACTTACAGGGATGTACATAGAACGCAATGTATTAGAATTATTTTGAGCTTACCTGTCAAAGAACTATTTATGCTATATCCATAAAAGGTAGACTGCATATTAATCCAGGGCGTAAACTATTTTCAGTCCAAATTTTACGCAAATGCGTTCTACGGTTTCTGCATGATTGAGTCAAAAACACTCAAACACACAAAAATGCGAACTTTTACATTTATCATATTAGTAGAATAACTTTCATTAAAGAGACATAATTTTTTTAAATCAATGCTATAAAATACAGTATAATAATGCTTTTTAAAAATGTGGCTATGGGACAATAGACTATAACTTTATTAAATATCGCTTTTAACAAAGGGGCGAAACCATTAGAATCGATTAAAATATGTACGGTATAACAATGCTCTTTAAGAAAGTGCGTCAATTATACACATTGAAACAGTGGACTAAATTTTATTTAAAACGACTTTCAACGAAGGAACGTAATTGTTGGAAATAAGGCAAAAATACAGGATATACCAATGGTCTTTAAAAATGTGCGTCAATAATATGCTATGAAACTGTGGACTAAAAGTTTATTTAAAATGACTTTAAACAATGGGGCGTAATTGTTGGAAATAAGGCAAAAATACACGATATAATAATGCTCTTGAAAAATGTGTGTCAATAATATACGTTAAAACAGTGGACTAAACATTTATTAAAAATCACTTTCAACAAAGGGACATTAATAGTTGGAAATAATGCAGAAATACACTGTATAACAATGCTCTCTAAGAAAGCTTGTCAATAATATACTTTGAAACAATGGACTAAACCTTTAATTAAAATGACTTTCAACAAAGAGGCGTAACTGTTGAAAAAAAGGCAAAAAACAAGGATATAACAATGCTCTTTAAAAATGAGTGTCAATAATATACTTTGAAAGAGTGGACTAAACCTTTATTTAAAATGGCTTTCAACAAAGGGGCGTAATTTTTGGAAATAAGGCAAAAATACAGGATATAACAATGCTCTTGAAAAATGTGCGTCAATAATATGCTTTGAAAAAGTGTACTAAACCTTTATTTAAAATGGCTTTCAACAAAGGGGCGTAATTGTTGGAAATAATGCAAAAATACAGGATATAACAATGCTCTCTAAGAAAGCTTGTCAATAATATACCTTAAAACAATGGACTAAACCTTTAATTAAAATGACTTTCAAAAAAGAGGCGTAACTGTTGAAGAAAAGGCAAAAATACAGGATATAACAATGCTCTTTAAAAATGAGTATCAATAATATACTTTCAAAGAGTGTACTAAACCTTTATTTAAGATGGCTTTCAACAAAGGGAAGTAATAGTTGGAAAAAGGCAAAAATACAGGATATAACAATGCTCTTTAAAA
>JAWZYV010015899.1:0-50596 GCA_038373885.1 Cheiracanthium punctorium
TTTTCAACAAGGACTTCCTTTCGTCCACACTTTCTCCCTGGAGCTTTTGATTGCCAGCCAAATTTTATTTCTTTTCGAAGTTTAGATAGTTATCCATTAGAAAAATGTCTTTTCTGAATTTTAAATGCTTTATTTATAACAGAATTTGAGCAACCATGTCTACCTTCAACCATGTCTACCATGTTGTCCTTCAAAAGCTTTAAAATTTCGTTTCGGGTTTGAGGATCTAATTTCGGAGCCACACTTTACTTCCACTAATAAAAATAGTTCTATTGGTAATTAAACGTTTAATTTTTAAAACAAAACTGGAGGTAAAGCTTTTAAAATTTACCATAAATAATTATACGCTTTTAAAATTGGTCACTCTAATTTTGAATCAACCTGTATGTATTAGTTGTGTGCACCTACATATGAGCTGATTGAAAATCCGGGATAGACTGATATATTTCCTGTTTAGAGCAAGAAAATTTTACATAGAAATATTTTTTACTACGGCCGTTTATTGAGATTTAAAAAGCACTCATTTGGTTTTCTTTTCAGCATCTTTCTTTGGATATATTTACTGTAGAATATAATATTATTGTACTAGCAGATACGGGCCTGGATTAAAAAAATAATCTTATCTGGTTGAGATACTCGCCAGACTAAAACGGTACATAAGCAACTATATACAGAGATAATTATATTGACGAATTATTAATTAACTTGCGAAATTAATACTGAATAGCATCTTTAAACATATATTTAAGGATATTTTTGTTGAATTACTAATTAAATAATTTTTAGATTTAATAATTAGAATCTTATTTTTAATTATAATTAATAATTAGAATATTACTTATAATTGTAATTAATAATTATAATCTTGTTTTTAAATTTAAGATTAATTAATAATTAAAGTAATTTTAATTACAATTAATAATTAGTATATTAACTAAACAATTATTCAGTTGACAAAACTCTCTGTGCCCCTCCCGAAACAAAATCCTGGCTACGCCAGTGGATCCGGACAGAGATGAACGACTCCGGATCCATTGGGCAGAAAGAAGTGGATCCGGACAGAGATGAGGATGAGCAAATGGAGAGTATCCGGACAGAGATGATCGAAAGGAAAGATCCCAGCCAGACATAACAGAAATAAGCAATAAGACTGATTTCAGAAAGCATAAACAACGTCGGTGTGCGGTAAAAACGCTCACATGATTAATTTTTACTAAATATTGGACATAAACATTCTTTGTTTTGTAATATACACGAGAAAGGTAACTGGATCTTAAATCCAAAATTCTTTTGTTTTGGGGTAAAGGGGTAAATTTTCAGTTCAGCAGGTCTGGGAATGGTATCTCTTAGAACGTTATTGTTATTAGGTTTCCTAAGCATATAACATATGGACCATAGGAAAAGCGTCGGGAGGGGGGCACAGGGTGTCCCGTGCCCCCCCCTCCCCCCTTAAAAATAGAAATTTTGTTTCGAATTTCAAAATAAAATGTTAAATAAACATTTGCTTGAAATTTTAAAAATAACTTTCCTTTTCTGCTCTTACATTCGATATGTGCCCCCCTCAAATCTTTCTTGTGCCCCTCCAAAATTTCAGTAGGTCCGGGAGCAGTGATAAGCCCTCCTTAGGAAGTTACTGTTATATTATTAGGTATTGTTATAAGCGTATGGTACATATGAACCATAGCATTATAGTCGGGGGGAGAGGCACAGGGTTTACGTGTCCCGCTGCCCCCCCCCCCAACTTACTCTCAAAATCTTTTAAACAAACATTTGTTTCAAAATTTAAAAGAAACTTCCATTTTCTGCTCTTAAATTAAATATGTGCCCTCCCCCCCCCAAAAAAAAATCTTTCATGTGTTCCCAGGGGCGTAGCCAAGGGGGGGGGTTAGGGGGGTCATAAACCCCCCATGAGGAATTTTTTGCCATACAAAATGTATATTCTT
The DNA here is from genome assembly GCA_038373885.1 of Cheiracanthium punctorium. Classification (NCBI taxonomy): domain Eukaryota; kingdom Metazoa; phylum Arthropoda; class Arachnida; order Araneae; family Cheiracanthiidae; genus Cheiracanthium; species Cheiracanthium punctorium. The sequence goes on from JAWZYV010015899.1 coordinate 1,944, forward strand.
CACTACATTGTCACACCCACGTATACATATATATGAGTTGTAGTAGTCGTAACCCCCCCCCCCATGAAAAATTTCTGGCTACGCCCCTGTGTGTTCCTCCAAGATTTCAGTAGGTCTGTGAGCGGTGATAAGCCTTCCGCCTTCCTTAGAAAGCTCTTGTTATTAGGTTTTCCTAAGAATGTAATACATATGAGCCATAGGTGTATATCGGGGGGACAGAGGGGGGCACATGTCCCCCTCTCCCCCAACTTCGTCGCAGAATCTTTTCATTTTAAAAATTTGTTTGACGCGTTGTTTTAACCGCTCCACTTAAAAATGCGAAACTCCAGTCTGCGTATTTACAATATATTTTTAAAAAATTGTCCACTGTCAAGGTTGTTTAATTTAAACGTTACTTTTTTAAGCACTGGTTTAAACAACCTTTCTCATTTTCAATCTGTTGTACTGGTTTTAAATACTTCCTGGCTAAAAGGGTTTCTTTAGAACTTTAATTAATTAATTAATTTTAATTTTTTAATGCAATACAAAATACTTTATGCAAAAAAGGTTTTATTTGATGAATAAAGGTGAATAATCTTTTAACTTTTCATAATTACATAACTCTCACGTGTTTACATTAAGTTATATTACTTAAGTTACATTAAGTTATATTATAATAGATTTATTGTTATCCTACTTATTGTCTTTTAATCATATATGAAGTTCAATGTTTGATAATTTACCTTTGAACTTGTATATCGTCATTCTCCCGTGTTTCAGCATCTTTTTTAAATGCTTGCTAGTAAAATAAGTATAATAGCTTAATAATGAAGAGAAAGCTTTATATAGGTTTATCTTATAAAGCTTTAAAAAGCATTTCTTTAATCGTATACCTTTTACGTCATAGTATGATTACTTTTTACTGATTTCATGATAATTTAGTAAACGGTTGAAGTGTGTAAGTCCAGGAATCTGGGCTACCACGCGCCTGTTTTCTCCAGATGTCACGTGAATACGCGTTAGAACCCCTTAGAAAGTCCGCCTGCCGAGGCACTCCCATCCTTGGCAGATCGCCCTAGCGTACAGTTGCCGTAATCACACAAGCAAACCCATTTTTTCTTTTTCTATCTTTTTTTTTGGGGGGGGGTGAAGGAAGGAAGAGTTTTTAAGTATGTGAAATCCCGTGCATTTTTAAAGTCCCCCCTTTAAAAAGCAGACCCCGCCCCCCGAAAATAAAAATGTGTGGGCACCCATGGTGACATTATTTTATACATAACTATTCGCAAATATCAGATTACTCTAAAATTTAAGTCAATCAAAGGCACATATCTCTCATCTACTGAATGTTTTGATGCTACTTTATTTTACTTTTTTTGTACTGGCATGTATACAATTCATGTCACATTATATATAGATGTCACATAAAACTAGGAAATAAAAATGATTTAAATATTTCAGCGGAAAGAAATCAACTTATTACGTCTTAAAGTTTCATTAAAATTTAAATAATTCACTTGAAATCAATTAAGTTCTATCAGCCCTTGCAAATTTCCTTTCAAATAATTTAGTATGTTTTATTTTAAAAATTCTTAATAAAAGAATTTTATCTTTTATAAACAGAATAATCGGTATAAAATTAATTTTTAAAAAATCTGATAAAACATATTTACTATCACAAAACTTTTGAATGTTTCTGCTGGATATAATATATTCTTAAATGTAAAACAAAAGAAATTTGGTGCGTCTACTTTTGATTGAATGCCATTCTCATATTTTATCCAAAACGAAGCAAGTTTATGTTCAATATTTAAATAAAAATTATTGTTCTTAGCTGGGGGAATTCTTTTATTCTGGTTGGCGACCCTTCGCGTTTTTTCCGGTTAGTAACAAAGAAGCACAGCGTCGTCTGAAGAACTACCCCTCAAATTCCAAGAACGCGCTCCTTCGCTACCTTTTGTAGACGCAAATATCCCCGCGCTATCAGAGAATATCCCGAAAAGAGCGTTTATCTTTGATCACTCTGGAAATTATTTAGAACCTTCCATAAAGGGAAGTCGAAGACGAAAAGAAAACGAGTAAAAGAAATGTCCCTGGTCAATACCTGATTAGAAAATAGAAAACGTAAAGAAATTCCTTGTTGAATATAAGAATGACTAAAAGTAAACTTTAAACTACAACAACAACGGAGAAGACTGATTACAATTAAAGCAATTGAGCTTTAATTGTAAAACTTAGCTTACAAAATACCAAACAATGTTGCATTAACGTAAAGTTGTGTTGTTGAGATTAAAAATTATAAAGTATTGAGACGAGTTCAAGTTAAACTTTCCTATATAAGAAAAAGGTTAATTCTCTAATAATTCCTGTAAAATAGACATTTTTATCTTTCATCTTCTTATTTTTTTTTTTTTTTTTCTAAAAGTACTTTGGCTTAGCTGTAAAATTAAATCTGAAAATTATTTTTAGTGGTTTGTGTCATTTTAAATGTTTCCTTTTAATATCTCGTGCATTTTATTTGATTTCATTTTAAATGCTTGAAGATAAATCATCATACTTTTTATCCGTTTTTGTATAACCAACTCCTACCCTCTCCCCCACACACGCTCACAAAAATAAATAAATAAAGCATGAAAAAAATTCTTCTGAACCATATTTTTGTTCTAATTATTTCTATTGGTATCAATCTACAGAATTTTACAGTGCAGAAGAATTCATACAAATAATACATGTTCTATTGCAGAATTTCTTAATATTATTATTAACAGAATTCTATTATTAACAGAATTATTATTAACAGATATATTCTTATTAACAGAATTTCTTTTTGATTTTTAAGATTAAAAAAAAAAAGACTTTCTCTTGAAAATAATTAATTAAACGGAATAATTAAACTCTATACATAACTTAATTCATTAAATTTATAGTAACTTCTCAATTATTTCATTTGGCTGTGTTGTTGAACAGGAACCAGAATTGATAATTCAATCGGTAGTACATAATCAGCTGTACAGATTTAGCATGCACATTCATCGTGTGTACGTGTTATTGTTAGATCCTTAGTCCAACAAACTATCATGGACTGTTTCTACAAATTAATATTAAGTAAAACCAGTATTATTAAAGCTCATCCAAATAATGCAATAATCTAAATATATAAAATAAGAATTTTCCTGTTTGTCTGTATGTTCATTCGCTATAGGCACCTAGAACTTACGTCGAATCTTAACGAAATTTGGCCCACTGGATCATTGAGCGATTTCCTTCTGTGTTCATCATTGCTTCCCGGCACAGGTCTTGGGCCGCAGTGGGAGAAATGATGTGGGGTAACAATGGGGTAGCTGATCACAGAAGGAAAATCGCTGCGTTCGCGTCTTTGCAACGGTGAGAAGCAACCCAGACAGTAATTTTAGAAAAGTTGTGCCTTAACACTCAATGCACCCGCGCAACGCCCGTCAGTTTGTGTGAGTGCACAAAAGGGGGGGGGAGGGGGGAAGGCACTCGATATATACTCACGCACTTTAAACCGAATTACAGAAGAGAAAAATTGTTTAAACCAAGAGCTTAAAAATAACCTTGTTTGAATTAAGCAACCCTGACAAGGAACAATTTTTTTAATTATATTTTGTCAAGACGCAGGCAATAGCTTGTATTTTTAAGTGGAATGGTGAAGTGAACGGTTAAAAACGACCCGCCAAACAAATGTTTAAAATAAAAGGATTTGGAAGCGAAGTGTTTAGGGGGGGGGGCTTCGTGTGGAACTTGGCATAGAAAACTCGACATATAAAATCTGCATTGCACTTTAAATCACACTTCTTTTTGGAAAACCATTCCAGATTACCTTAACAATTATGAAAACAAATTAAACCAGCACATAAGCAATTGGCAAATCAGAGACGCTCCTGGCAAAATGGACATATAGTAATCATTTTATAAACTAAAACCATAATGAATTATGCTATTTGAAACATATTTTGATGATATTTGTGCAACAATATATGAAAATTTATTTTTATTCAGTACGGAAAAAAGTTGTATAAAATATAATCGTGCTTTACATTTAAAATTGGAATAACACAGTGGAATAATACAATGCCAAAAATATCACGCTGAATTACTGTAGATATTTACAGACAATTTTTAAAAATACTCAACATTTTCACTTTACATTAAAATAAGAATACTCAATAATATGAAAAATGGAAAAAAAATGAATGAAATCTAATTCGAAATCATAGTCTACGCCATATTATTTTTAAAACATATATAAAAACTCCACTGCACTCTAAATCACCCTTCTATTTGGAAAATTGTTCCATATTACCTAAACAATTATCAAAACAAATTAAACTAGCACACTAGCAATTGGTAAGTCAGAGACGCTTTGGCTAAATGGATACATAGTATTCATTTTATAAACTAAAACCATAACGAATTATGTTATTTGAAATTTATTCTGATGATATTTGTGCAACAATATACGAAAATTAATTTTTATTCAGAACGAAAAGAGTTGTATAAAATATGATTGTGATGACTAGGGTACGAAGGGTATTTTATTTATAAGCCTTCTTATGATTACCATAGCCCGTTCGTGTAAACATAGTGCTAAAAGTTCTCCTTATTGAATTTGCAAAATATACATCCATCTAATGCAAGGTATCACTGAAATGTGCACATAAAAATTCAAGCTAAATAGTCAGCTTCAAACTTTCTAGCACATATTCATTCAAATTTCAATTAAGAAGTGTACAATGCCAAAAAGTGTTTCTTGTGTACGAAGTCAATAATGAATCAGAATTATTTTCTCAGTTACATATACATATTCTGTATAAATATTAACGCTAAAATAGCTTTAATAATGTTTAATTATATTTTTTTCCTTCTAAATTTTAACGCAGGCCTCTAAAATGGTAGGAGCCCACAGGTGAAAGCCTACTCAGCCTAATGGGTAATCCGGCCCTGTTTAGGTATAGTCCCTCTTTCCCCATGACAGCCCCCTCCTTCCTCCTCTATAATTTTTATGGTTTTGTAGCAGTTACGCTAGTTTGATATTCCATAAATAATAATTTACAAACATAGGTGCTCCATAGAGTGCTTTTACAGAAGAGGGAGGCTATTTGCAAGTGTGGGGTGGAGGTGGGGGTCGAATACGAGTATATGTATCACACGCCCAATTCACACATTTTTCTAAAACCATTTTTTGATTTTGATCGTTTTCTTTCATTGTGAGTTCGAGGCAACTACCCCATCCACCCTTACCTTAATCATGCTCGCTGTGACTCCCCTTTCATTTGCCCTCTATGTATGGATGAATATGGATGAATGCACATATTTACAAAACGGCTGCATATTTTTCTGCCAAGGAACAACGACTGAGCACATAGTCAGAATATTGTGTACATACTTTAGTGTTGTTAAAGTAAATTAGTCAGAGACTAATGGTTTTCTAAAGAGGAATTCTCTTTCAGCCAGTGGCGCAGCGACGGGAGGGTCCAGGGGGTCCGGACCCCCCCCCTATGAGCTAAGGGGCCGCTATGAGCAGGGTCCGTTTATCTACAGGGCGAGTGGGGCCCATGGGCCACCAATTTAAGGGGCCCATTTTTTTCTGTAAAAAGGGCCCATTTTTTCTCTTTTGCTTCTTTTTTTTCCAAATTTATTCTCTAAAAAGTGTCTTTTCTTTAAAAAAAAATCTTTTTAAACTTTGTATCCATAGTTGGCTTGAAAAGGAGGACGCAAGATAAAATCATCAAAGGCTTCCAGCAAGCACCATCATAGAGACTCCTTAGGCAATAAATCTCCAGTCGTGTCTCTGATAGGGAATTTGTGGGGCTAGTATGGACGAATCGGACAATGTAAAGGGGAGTAATTCGCACCCTTGTAGCTCAAAGGAACGGAATATCCCCAGAAAGAATCTATTCATGCTACAATTAGCTGATAACAAAATTGTCATGAAGGAAAGCGGAAAATATATTGCCTATATTGTAGTCTTCAAGCACACCACTCTTCTTTTCTTGAGATAAACAAGCCACAGTATTCAAATAGTGAATATACACCGCACACACACACAACAAATAATAAAAAAGAGGGTCTGCTGGGAGCTTAGATGTGGTATAACTGAATTTCGAATGGTTCAGTGAATTCACTTAAGTTGGATGCCTTTAATTTGTAAGCAGAAGTTTAAGTTTTGGGTTCTTGTTCTTTGTTTCTTACGATCATGAATTCGTCCAGTTTAAAAAGAAAGAAAACCCAAAGTGAAACGTTTTTATCTTTCTTCGAGAAGAAAAATTAAAACCGATGATGGTGATCGTGCAGCATGCAGCATCAAAGACTGCTGATAGTATGGACGGGCCCGGACCCGGTGAAAAATCTGTTGCACCGAAAGAAACCTTTGAGGGTGCTGAATCTCAAGCTCATGCTCTTGATATGGGGCTCTAAATTAACAAAGAGGTAAACTTTACTTGATTAAATTTCAAAATAACTTTACACAACAGAAGAGGTGGAATCACACAGACGTGGTTCATAATTTATTATCAGTAAAAATCTTAATATAAAAAGATCTTTCAAGTATAATCTAGCAGATGGTTGAAGTGGTTTTTATTTATAATTAGCCAAGAATTTTCTAAACATAGACAATCGTACTTGCATGTATACAAGATGTAATGATCCAACTTATAAAGATTATTTAAAACTGTATCATAAGCTTATTATTACTGGCAACTACAATGTAGTCAATGATAAAAAATACATTAAATTACCTTTTTTTGAATTCCAGTTCGTGTCAAATATTATTACTTTTTAAACACATATTATGCTAAAATATATGAAGAGCTGTTTATTTATTTTATTAATTTCTTAGGTAATGAAGGATCGAGGTAATATAACAAATAAGGATTTTGAGACTTTACACAATCGACTCACAAGACGAGATTCACACATTTTTTTAATTTCCATTTCTTTCATTGTTTTTTAAATAAATCATACATGATGAATCAATACGTTCATAATTAGCCTATTGAAATTTTTTTTCCTGTCAATTGAAGAATCAACTATTGCATTTATTTTTTTACAAAACTTGAAATAGTGAACGCATGTTTTGTACTTGCAGCAGATATATTAAAAAGTAAAAGTTTTTTTAAAATTAATTTCAGTTTTTTCTGAGTAAAAAATTTTTAAACATTAAAGTTTTAAAGAATTTTAATAGGAAAATTAAAATTGCGTGAATAATGTGATAAAATATTACTTTTACAAGAGATACCATTATTTAAATAATGTCTTTAATTGTTGTCATGGAGAGTAATTTTTAAATTTACAGTTATTCTTTTATTAATTCTATTTTAAAGTGCGATAGCTAGAATAAACTACTTGAAAAACAGAAGACTACTTGTTTATTATCTTCCTTTTTAACCCATTTGTGCCTGGGTATTTTTGCGACTTTCTTCGATTTTTACTGATAACAGAAATAATAGATAAATTTCTGATGTCAACTTCTTGAACAAGGGATGATTTCTTTTAAAATCATCATGCATAAAAATGGAAATATCAACATCCTACTTGGTCATGTTAAAATATTTTGTAGAGTTGAGGCTCAGTACTCATGAATAAAGGCTAGGAAAAATATATAACGTTTTCGACTAATAGCGAAAATGCCGTCCCAAAAAAGGGACACTAGGCATAAATGGGTTAAAGACCACTGGGGAAGAGTTCTCTTCAAAACAGTCCCCGTTTTAAATCACCTTTATCTCCTTTATCTCTCCCCCCCCCCCCGCAAAAAAAAGAGCTTTATTTAGTACATGAATTTAAACGTTCGGTGTAATAAATCTTTCAAAATATGACTGTATAGTTAGGCAAGTCGGAGTGTCCAGGCTGATTAATTTTTCTTATTTTTTACCAACTATGCGAAAAACAAATATTTAGCCAAGTATGGAATACATATGGAGAGCTGCTCTTTTGGCTCTTGGCTTTTGACTCTTTGCGGTATATTGTGTGAATTTCCTAGAAAAAGTAGACTATATTTTTGAAATCAGGTTTGAGGTAAACAATGTACCATAAACATGGGAGAATTTCTCACGGGTGTACTGAGCCCGTTTAAAATATTTCAGGGAAATATTTCAGCCACAGCTCCCCCAGCTCCCCTACTTTCTACGTCCCTGAATAGACCTACAAACTATGTATGTGAGCTGATGTATAATTTTGTGAATTAATTTCTTCAATAATGAATTTCTTCAATTGACATGTTTCATGTTTGTATGATAATTGTATATAAATAATATTTTACAATTTCTATTTAGTTAAAATTTGAACGGGATTTATTAATTTTTCTTTTCAGTATTTTTCTTTGGATATATTTTGTATAAGAGTACACGATATGCGGAGTTTGTGTGTATTTATTAGAGCTATGTTTTATTAAAAAGGTTTTTAAAAGAGGAGAGATACTTTTTAATAAATAGAATAAATATGAACATAGGACTAGAATTAGAACACCTGAATGTATTTTATTTAGTGTTAAGAAACAAAGAACTCCACCATCTCGAAAAGCGGTCGTTAACGATTAGAGGCTTACAGTTTTCCGTTAGTTCTTTCGTTTTTCTTATAAGAATGTATAAAAGCTTATAACTAGCAATGTTATTACAATAATACATTTTTATAATGGCAAACGTTATTTGATTGATTTGCATTACACCGAACAATTGAAATTTCTGAAAGACAAAAGTCTAACAGCTAACGTTAAATTTATGCCAAAGTGTCGGGGGGGGGGATATCAATCCCTATATCCCCCTGGATATACGCTGGCTTGCCAAAAGGGGGAGACAGTGGCGGATTTTCCAATAGGCGCATGAGGCGCGCGCCTCGGGCCTCATATTTCTAAGGGGCCTCCAAATTCGGTTTTCAGAAAGGAAAAAACTATATATAAATATCTGTTCAAGAGACATTGTTCATAGTTTCAGGATTGCTTCTAGAGTAGAAAGCGTTTTTGAACAATCTTTTCTTTGGTGACTCCCTTTCCTCTTCACAGCATTGGGCCATAATCTAAACTATAATACGAATACTTTTAGTTTATAAGTAATTGATGCTTTAATTCCGTATTTCACTGTAAAAATATCCAGAAACGTTCCTTGGAAATAAGGATAAGTTAGACTTATAAATACTATACAGAAAGTATACATTTCAATTTGAAAACTTTACTGTTTCGTTCAACCCGTCACTTAACCGAATAGTGGTCTCACGACCTTAAAAAACAGGCAGTTCACTTAAAAATGACTAGAATCGTAAAAAAAAAATAATTAAAAAAAATTCCAGTAGTATTCCTTGAAAATAATAGGCAGCTGAGGTGCCCTAAATTCCAAGGAAAGTTGCACGAAAATACCAAGAACTTTACTGAACAATATGCAATTCAGTGGATCTTTCCTGGGCTGTTCAATAAAGTTCCTGGTATTTTCATGCAACATTCCTTGGAATTTTAGGGCCTTCAACTGTCCATTATTCCCAAGAAAAATTCCTAGATTTTTTTGCATTGTTTTAATTTGCTCACTATATTTTATCCAAAAAAAAAAATACAGGTGCAGAGGGTCCCTATGCCTTTTTCCTATCCGGAATCAATTAGTTGGGTTGGGTTGGGGGATTACGGCCAATTATCTACAAGTGGGATCTATGCCGATGGGTGTGGGTGCTCCCCTTGGGGGGTCTTTCTAAGGGATTCTAACCCTATTTACGCTAAGTTTTGGAAGAAACCACGGAAAATTACTAACGGTTAGGTTGGCGGACGCGACCTGGTTTTGAACCAGGCACCTTCCGTCTCCCAGTTTAGAGTGCTATGCGCTCAGCCACTGGTTGGGCCGCACTGAATCAGATTGCGGCTCAATAGCTGTTATTGCAGTAGGACATTCAAATACACCTGCTTTATAGATTGCCGCCCCCACCCCCAAATCAAAAAGTGTACAGTCTGATAAGAATATTTCTCATTTTAAAAGAGAAAAGATTGAACCGCTTTATTTTACAGCTTGAGATTGAAAAATTTGTCAAAAATTAAATATTTTATATTTTTCAGCCGTTCTTCATTTAAATGATTTAGGAAAGGACACTCTGTATTCAGTGAAATTTTCAAATATACCTAGAATATATAATTGTTGTTGGTTGTCACGATGTAAAAGAAATTGGAAACAATAATTTATCTTCTTTCGAAAAATCACTAAAAATTAAAAATTTAAGCTAGGGATAACCGATTTTATCTTTTTTTGGAATCGAAACTTTCCGAGTATGCAATGCTAAAAAATTGTCGACCAATAATTAAAAAGATATGAGCTCATACAAGTGCGATAACACTTTTTTTTTGGGGGGGGGGATTGGGGGAAGATATTTGATAGTTAAAAAAAATATTGAAAAATTAAAGAAAGCAAAACTTAGTGTCACCGAAATTTCACATGCGTGCAAAGTTTCAGCTCGATTGGATGATAGTGGGTTAAAATCGATAGACAAATTTTGAACTGGAATGTCATACACAGTTAATTAAAAACTTAAAAAACAAATGATGATTAATTTGATTTTTTGTTTTCAACTAGAAAATATTTATGATAACTATATTATAAATACGGCATCTATTTTATAGTCGCAGATGAAAATGCTAAACATTAATAATAAACCTAGGACTGAAGCTTAGAGCATACCCATTTACCCATTATAAAGTGGAATTTATTTTTAAGTTAATAATATTTTTTGTACTTTAACTACTTAAAGTATTGTTTTTTTTTTCTCTTGTAGTCTTTTTTAATTCTATTTAAAATATAGAATAATGTGTGTATATTATTCATACCTAATTACTCATTATTAATAGTCCTAAACTTATTGACAGTTTTTGAATAAAGACAAAAATTAGACTAAACAGAAAGTTTACTTTTAAACTGCTTAGTTTTGCAGTTCCAAACGGGAAATTTATGAATATATTTAAATATTTATAAATATATGTTCTTGAAGGAATGTTAAATTTTTGGTTCATTTTATCCAAGTAAAGAATTCTTCTGAACTTTGTGATGTCAAAGTCATGTTTCTGATCAAGTTTCCCTTGTTCTGACCTTCAAAAGTACCTGTAGTTAAAATTTTCATGACTGAAACAAGACATTTGCCAGTGTTCCACAAAAAGTAATTTGACGTAATTAATTAACAGTGAAAAATAATCAATATAAAACTGCAGTTGCTGGGTTATACTTAGACGTATGCTGGTGTTTATTTAGTGAATAATTAGTAATAATGTAAAGGAGTTAGAGTTAGTGATTTTTTTTTTTTTTTTGGAGGAGGGAGGCCTCAAAATTGAGTTGCGCCTCGGGCCTCTCAAGAGCAAAGTCCGCCACTGGGGGGGGGGGGGGAGAATATAGGTATTCCCACTGATTCTGCGCTTTCTGGGGGCCTGAGGGTAAAATTTCAAATGTTTTCTGTAAAGGTAAAATTCGTGAAACATTTCTTCCGGGGAAGGGATGACTGCTGAGTGCCTGTCTGAGACGACCAGTCCCCCCCCTTCCCCTAGAAAAACTTATATGGGTGTCATTTACGGGGGCCCTGTGAACAGCAACATGATCATTTAAGGGGAGGGGGGGGTCTGATCTCCCGAGTCCGAGTAATTTGGACCCCCCCTAAAAAAAAATTCTGGCTGCGCTACTGCTTTCAGCAACACAATATGATATGTATGCACATGATCAAGGCCTCTCTGAATTTTGGGCCTCGTCCAAGCTCGGCTTGGGCCCTCGTTTTTTTTTTCTTCCTTCTTTCTTGGCGAGATGGTTAAATCTAGGCCCAGGGGGGTCATGACCACTGTGACCCCCTCTGGAACCGCCACTGGCACCACATGCAGCCAAGAGTAGCAAAATAATAAACCGAACAGAAATCTTGCAATTATGAAGCGAAATTCGCCTAAAACAACGAGTCTTCTTAAAGATTTCATGGTTTTCAAATGTTCGTTTCTAAATTTTCGTATTTATGTGTAAACTAACAAAAATTTTTGAAAATCGTAGGGGGGCTGGGAGACAGCTAAGTAGTGCTCAGCCCGCGTAGCCCGCCCCGCCCCCCCCCCCACCTCTGATTACGCCCTTGATGGGGGATGGAGTTTTATATGTAAAGAGAGAAGATAAGAGCAAGCAATTATAAAATATAATCCAGAAGTTGTGCTGCTCGAAGATTTTTATGAAATCATTTTTTATTTAGCTCTTAACTGTAGCTAAATCAGAAACGTTAAGCGTTCGATATTAGTAAAGTTTTGATAAAGCGTATAAAGAAATGAATACTGTCTATATCCGAAACTGTATTAAACATCAATTTTTCATCTATCTCACAAGGTTCTTCATGATTTAAAATCTTCAAACTTAAATTTGACTATCAATTTTCTGCCTTGAATTGTTTTTAAGTCACATTTAAACGGTTTATTTTCAGCATCGAAACTTAATACTGCTGGGAAATGGAAATGTCACAATCGTTTGCAGTTTTGCACAATGGGAAAATCTCCCTTATGGTCAGACGTCTACAGAAGAGTCTGTATCTCACAATAGAATAAAAGTGAAAGCTTTTGCTGTACTGATTTAAAAAAGAAAGATTATATTACATGAGAACGACCCTCCTAAAAAAAAGCGCAGTCTTCTCCCTACTAGAAAGCAATTCCAACATCAATTGTGTCACGGTGTAAAATCTGAAGGGTTCTTGGGGGGGAAAAAACCCGTTTCTTTTTGCCTAGCTATCTGATGGTCATTTGTTTGTGCTTGCGCTCTTGATAAAGAAGGTTGACATCAGTGCCTTACGGCATTACAGGCGCCCAACGTAATTCCTGAATCTCTGTGAAAGAAAAAGTGGAGTGGGAGACAGAAGAAGCTAGCGATACATTCTCTATTTTTAGGATTCTTAAGTTTAACCGATTTGGAGGAAGAAATATGATTTGACACAAATAAGTTGGAGTGAAATTTTTGAAGGGGCTCAGCCCCCTGAATAAAAATATTGGGGGGACTGAAGCCCCTTCAAGCCCCATGAAGTCGGCGCCTATGCTTATAAGTTCTTTAAAATTTTTAAAGTCAATCTTCTAAGAGTTTCTGCCATGTCCGAGTGGATAAGGCACTCAAAATGGTAGACCGCTGATCGCACGGCTGTCGATTTAATGGTCTGGAGTTTTGGTCGGTTTTCTCCAAATGTAACGGAAATACACGTTAGAACCCCCCCCCCCAAAAAAAAACACACTTTTTAGGCAGATACCCATCGTGCAAGTTTGACTTAATATACGCAATATATACTTCTAAGACAGCTCGTTTGGAGGCCACCTTCTGGATCTACTAATGTCCTATCTCACAAAGCCAAATTTTCCCTTACGCGAGAGGTCTGGGAACGCATTTCTCGTGTAAGTCAAGACTCTAAAGTAATGTGGCTCGGACAATGAAATATTTTGTTATTTTAATTCGATAATTACACAAAGAACTCGAAGCCATAAATTGGGTTGATAAGGCACTATGACGAAGATATTTTATACTATTTCAAATATAAATTTATACGGAATATTTGGACAGGTGGGTCTATTATAACCTGGGGGTAGTAATGACCATCTGAGATTTTAAAAAGCTTTGAAATTTAAATTTACAAAAATATTAATAACAAACAAAATACACATACTTAAGTACCGTGTTTACTCGCGTAACAGTCGCACTTTTTTGCCAATTTTTCAGAGTGAAAGTCTACGTGCAACTGTTATGCAGGGTAAAATTTACAACATGTTATTCTAACTAAAGCTATTTTTTCTACTTCAAAACGGGGGTGCGACTATTACGCGAGTAAACACGGTATTATGTATTTCAAAAAAGATATAAAAGAAAACAAATAAAATTTGATTTAGTAGATTAAATTATATTTATGGAAATGAAGCATACAATTTATGTAATTCTAAATACATACGGTGAAGGAAAATGCAGTTTTGTCCCCAAAGCTTGCGACGCCCATGGACCCAGTTGAATGTTTGAATATAAATACTCAGCTAAATCACAACCTAAAAAAATTCAAGTTTTGTCTTTCAGTGAGTTTTAGAATTTATCGTAAATTTAAATATTTTCCATATTATCTAAGTTTTCAGCTTCCATAACTGACACTGCTCCTTAACATTTTCATTTCCATCTACAGATAAAATTTGGAAACATTTTTAACTAAGATTTGCGCAAAAGGTTTCAAAATCATCTAGAATGGAAATTTGATTCACCCCATCCATTACGGGAAGCTGTCGCTCTAATGGTCGGGAATTTAGTGTGTTTCACTCCATATGTAACTCGAATGCGCCTTATAACCCCTTAAAAAGTTCCCCACCCAAGGCATCCCCCCACTGCAGAAATACTGGCAGCCTTATTTTTCTAGAACTTAGGAACACATTTCGAAAATTCCCTTAAAGAATCTAATAAATACTACCTAAAAATGTTTTTACTACTTTTGGTTTCATATACAGTGGGAATCCAGAAACATTCCTAGACAAATATACTGTTTGTGTTTTAAACAGGAGTATGAAAGGCTTTTCTTTCCCTTTCCTGTTTACTTAAATTTAAAGATCACAAGAGATCCTAACACTTCTTCAGTGACACTACTACGTGTAATTCTAGTGCAGCTCATAAATTACATCAAGAGAGGGGGGGGGGGGGGGGGGAATGAAATCAACAATTTTATGATTTTCATTTGCACATGCTATCTGAGCAATCTGTGGTGTTAAGATTAATTTAATGTCAGAATATAAAATGTATTTTTTGTATTTTGAAAATACAAAATACTATGAAAATATATTTTAAAATACATTCTCAAAATACTTTGTTTTTTGCAAGTGAAAATACAAAATACAAGATACAAATGTATTTTGAAAATACATGTATATTAACGATACTGCCAAACTCTGCAACTCACATACATGTATATCTGGGTGTGATAACGGAGTGAAGAATATACATTTTGTATGGGAAAAAAATCCTCATGGGGGGAGGGGGTTGTGCCCCCCTCTATCCTCCAGGGTTTTAAAAAACTTCCCTAAAAGACCCTCTTTAAATCAAATTTTAGTGTAACATGCAAGGTTTTTGACAAATTTTCATTTGTAAATGCTAAAAAAAAAAAAAAAAAAAAAAAAACTTTTAAAGTAAAGTTTTAAAATTATTTAAAACTCACTTCTAAAAATGTAAAATATTTTTTTTTAAATAACTGTGACTAAAATTAATTAGTTAATTAATTAAATAGCTTTGTTCCAATAGTTCTAATAATAATACTTTTACTATTATTGATATTGTATAGCGTATTGCCACTCACCAACTTTGATTAAACATATCTCTGAGCCTTTTTATGGGAAAGGCTGAAGTATTTTTGTAAGAGGGATGTATAAAAAGTAAAATTTTGTAATTAATTACCTCTGATTTCCTGAGAGTTTTATTCGATAATATAAAGTAACTTTGTAATTTATTCTATATGTCTATGATCAATATTGAAAGAAGAAAACCCTAGATCAGTGTTATTAGGATATCTCTACAATAGGGATCGGAAGTGATAATAATTTTTACCCTATATGAAACATTTTACTTCCAATGAAAGTTATCATGAAAGTTGTTTTGGTTTCATGGTTAAGGGATGTCTACACGAGGGCAGTCTGCTTTATTAAGGGATGCCTTGGGCGGGGGACTTCCTGAGAGGTTCTAACGCGTATTCGGGTTACATTTGGAGTAAACAATTGCTCGGTAGCCCAGAACTCTAAACCTACACACTTCAGCAGTTTACCAAATTGCCATGAATTTAGGAAAAATTAATTATGACGCAAAAGGTTATTAAAAAAATCTTTCTTTTTAAGCTTTATAAGATAAACTTATAAAGCCTTTTCTTTTTATAAAACTAGAAACTTTCAAAATAAACTTTAAAAAGAACTTCCTGAAATACTCAAGAATGACGATAAACAAAAAATTGGAACGATAAATTATCGAATATTGATCTTCATACCTGAATAAAAGACAATTAAAAAAAGGATGCAATAATCTATTTTAACAATCAATGTAACTTTATGTAAAGCTGTGAGAGTTACTTAATTATGAAAAAGGAAAACATTATTCACTTTATTTACCAAATAAAGCCTTTTTTGCATAAAATATTTTGCATTGCTTAAAATAAAGAAACAAAAGTTTTAAAGAAGCCCTATTATTCAAAAGCTTTAACTAGTACAACAGATTTGATATTGAAAATATTGTTTAACCAAGGGCATAAAAAACTAATTTTGTTTGAATTAAACAACCCTGACAGTGGACAATTTTTTTTACAACATTTTGTCAAGGGGAAGAATGGAGTTTCCTTCTACATTTTTAGCTGGATCGGTTAATACGACCCGACGAACAAATTTTTAAAATGAAAAGATTTTGAGACAAAGTTGGGGGACAAGTGCCCCCCTGTGTTCCCCCAATACTACGCCTATGCTTCATATGTATTATATGCTTAAGAAGACTTAATAACATTAGCTTTAAAAGATTGTTCAACAGAGTTTGAAATGAAGTTGGGGGGGGGAGCTCCCCCTGCACCCCCCCCCCGAAACTGCTGCTATGATTCATATGTATTATACGCTTAGGAAAATCAAATAATAATAGTAAGGAAGAGTTTATCATTGCTTCCAGACCTACTGAAATTTTGGAGAGGTACAGGAAAGGTTTGCGGGGGGCACATATCGGATTTAAGAGCAGAAAAGGGAAGTTTTTTTTTTACATTTTCAAGCAAATTTTTACTTAAAAAATTTTTTGTGATTAATTTTGAGGGGGGGGGCACAGGGGGGTAGGTGACCCCTTGTGCCCCCTCCCGACTCTTTCCCTATGGTTCATATTATTACGTGCTTAGGAAACTCGGAAACCCTAATAACAATAGCTTTCTCACTCCCAGATCTACTGAACATGAAAGTTTACCCCTTTATGCCAAAACAAAAGAAATTTGGCATAAAACACAATTAAATATATTCCTCATGCATATTACAAAACAAAGAATTTTATGTCCAATTTTTAGTAAAAATTAATCATTTGGGCGTTCTTACCGTTCGCGTTTTTTCAGTCCAAGTTTTTTCCCCACACCTGGCAAATTATAGCTGATCAGCCAACCCCCAAAAACTGTGAGAAAATCTAATCCTAACTATTAAAAACTCCATCCCTACTAACTAAAATGATAAAATAACCTCCCGTAACAACACTGAATTCCACTCACAAATCAATAAATTAAGAGATATCGTATTCCTTCTCCAGTCCTACATCCAATGACGACATTCTCAAAAGCAATTTATCCCCAGATTTCTTCCTATAAGTTCTCATCTCATCTCACTAATAATGAATGACCTTTCAGTCTCCTTTGGAATGTCAACCGTCCCCGGCATCAACTAGTACAATACTATCTTTCCACAGGAAGTGAAACAGGTACCTCTTTATATCCCCCCCAGTGTTGCCAGAAAGTTTTGAACAGAAATCGCAAGAGGTTGATAAAAAAGTAGCAAAAAGTCGCAAAGGTGACGAGTGACGTCATAGTGTGACGTCGGATCAAGTGATGCCATGTAAAATCGTTGTGCCGATTTGTATGGTCAGTCCATTGGTTTTGATACGTAGTTTTATACAGTGTAAAAATTCCCCCCCCATACCACACCCGCATGTCTAAAATAAACATATCACATTTACAGGTGATTTTGTTTTTCATTTCTTTCGTAGGTAAATAATTTCGAATTAGAAACCAAGCTCCATATAATTGTTCCATTTCCTATCATTTCTAAGCCAAGGCCCGAGTAAATGGGAGGGAGGAGAAGATAGAAAGAGAGAGAAAAATGTAAGACTGTTTTTTGTTTGTGATTTTCTTGAGGTTTCTGACTACAATCTCGAGGACTGTCTTATACCATTGAATATCCGGCTTAATATTATATATTTCCAAATAATATTTACAGACAAAGAACACAACAGAAGTACAAACACAGAAGAAAGAATCATGGGTTAAGGGGATTCGAACCCAAGACCTCCCGCTCGCAGGCAGGTGACGGAGATGAGGGCGCAAACCCACTGAGCTATGGACTGTTAGAAGCAAGAAAGGCTCAATGTAAATAAAAATTTTACTAATTTAAAACTTAGAATTCTTTTTTTCCTGAAAAATACTTAAAATTCGCGAAATCAAAAAAAGTAGCAAGAAAGTAGCAAAATCGCTAAGTCATAAAATTTAGTCGCATGATGCTTTCAAAAGTAGCAAAATTTGCGAAAAGTCGCAAGATCTGGCAACACTGATCCCCCCACCCCCTGTAATTCTCAGAAAGCCTATGTTCTTCACTCGATCAATGGAAGCGGGTTCGGACAGAGAGGACCGAGACCGACTTCGAAACCGAATGACCGAAATGAATGGATCCGGACAGAAATGACTGATTTCGGAACCAGATGAACGAAAGGACCGGGTCCGGACCCAAATGACTGATTTCAGAGCCAGATGAACGAAACGAACGGGTCCGGATCCAAATGACCGAAAGGAGCGGATCCGGATCCGGAACCGGACCGGGTCCATTTTTAGAGATGGATCCGCTCCGGACCCGGTCCATGCTCAGATCCGTTCCTCCGGACCCGTTCCGGTCGGAACGACACACCACTACTGTACGTACGTACGTACGTACGTATGTATGTAACTCGCATATCTCAAGAACTATGGGTCGTAGAATTTTGAGATTTGATATTTAGGATTGTTCTATGATCTAGTTGTGCACCTCCCCTTTTGGTCGCAATCGAATGGATAGTTTATGTACAGGACCGCACAAAAGATTCGAAATACATTACGCTCTATGGGGCGAAATTCATTAAACTCGCATATCTCAAAAACTATTAGGCGTAGAATGTCGAAACTTCATATTTTGGATAGTTGTAACATCTAGTTGTGCACCTCCCCTTTTGGTTCCATTCGATTGGATAGTTTATCTACAGCACCGCCCAAAACATTCGAAATACATTACGCTCAATGGGCCGAAATTCATTAAACTCGCATATCTCAAAAACTATGAGGCGTAGAATGTTGAAACTTTATATTTATGAATTTTGTAACATCTAGTTGTGCCTCTCCCCTTTCGGTTCCATTCGACTGGATAGTTTATCTACAGAACCGCCTAAAAGATTCGAAATACATTACGCTCTATGGGCCGAAATTCATCAAAGCGTTTTTTAGAGGTATTGGGCTATTTCAAACGACTCAGAAGTGATATATGCTGTAAAGAGTTAGAAAATGAATTTCTCCATTAAAAAAAGTGTCTTTATCATTTACAGTTCTGCTACAGGAACACTCAAAAGATTTCCAATACATTACGGTCAATGGCAATTTTAGGAGATTCATCCATTTCAAGCACAATACCGTCCTACCACATAAGTTAGGTAATGGTCCGACCACGGTCACGTGCCTCCCTCAAGAACTATGCCAAAAGTCGCCAAGCTTGGCGACTTTTTTGTGTACGTGTGTGCATATTTAACTCTCAAATCTCAAAAACTATTATGAAATTTTATCTATAAGATTGTTGTAACATCTAGTTGTGCATCTCGATTTTTGGTTAAAATCTACTGGAGAGTTTATTTACAGGACCCCCGAAAAGAATTTCAGTACTTTAATGTCTATGGATATCTTCAATATAATACAATTGTAGACAGTCATTGTTTGGTACATGCCCAAAATCTCGCCGTCTGTCCTCGACCTTGGCGAGTTTTGTCGAAATGTCGCCAAATTTGGCGATAGTCAGTCATTTGGTCCATGCCCAAAGTATCGCCATTTGTCATCGTTCTTGGCGAGTTTTGGCGAAATATCGCCAAATGTGGCGATTATCTGTCATTGCTTAATATCTCGCCAAATGTCGTCGACATTGACGAGTTTCGCCGAAATATCGCCAAATTTGGCGCCAAAAATTATTTCGTATTTTGTATAACTCTAAAACTTTAACCCGTAGAATTTTGAACTTTTGTATTTAGAACTATATTATAATATCTAACGGTTTTCAATATCTTTTTTGACAGCAATCGACTGGGAATTTATTTACAGGGTGAGCCAAATGACTTTAAATACATTAAGGTGTATGGATGCATTCAATTCATTGAAAGTCTGTGGTCAATGACTACTTTGGCTATCCCCAAAATCTCGCAAACTATTTCAAGTTTGTCGGCTTTTGGTGAAATATCGCCAAATAAAGTGTCAGAAAGAAATCTTTCAAATTGAACTCAGCTTGGCGATATCGAAATGTTTGGCTAGAAATCGCTATATCTTACTATTATTGATATTTTATATCTTTCAAACAAATAAGTTTAGAGGAAGTGCGTAAAAAACATTTTTGATTTAATAGACGTGCAAGGAAGTCATGTGTTGGACACATCAGATTTTTGATTTATTTATTTTTAATTAACTTTAAGCATTATCATGCCGAAGTCGTGCTGTGCGTATAATTGCACCAACAGGTTAAGGATCTGGAATATCTTTTCACAGGTAATAAATGCTTGAAATTAGTGGTATTGAAAATCAAATACCAATTGATGTTCAATAACAGTAGTATTTTTAAATTTCCTATTTACCTATGCTTTTCGTTCACTTTGTAAAGTAATTGAAGGAGATATTGCACATCCTTCTTGAATTAAAGTAGACATTGCTTAATTCATGTTTCTATATAAATATAATCCTAAAACATTTGACCGTACGATATATATATATATATATATATATATATATATATATATATATATATATATATATATATATATATACTTATTTTTAAATTGTATACTTGGCACTTAAACTATAAAAAATGAGATAAATAAAGCATCGTAATTTACTTTTCAAGAATAATTATTAATAATATTTTACAGGAAATGATTAATTTTTCAAAAATAACTCTTAAATTGGGGATATTGAATTTATCTTATTTATTCTAACTAGATTTTCCACATTTGAGCATTTTTTAACGACTTTTAAAATTACTAGTTTTAATATTAAATTCATTTTTTTTAGTTCAACGTGATTGTTTGTTTAAGTCTTTATTTATGTTTCTTTATACTTTTATTTAAGTAAGCTTTATTAAGTTAGTGTTTTATGGTAAGTATTTTAACTTTTTTTTTTTGAAATAAGCATATCAGCTCTGTAGTGTTGTATCAAATCCACAGTTTAATTTAAAAAAAAAAAAAACCTGGCTGGTGACGCAATTTTTAATATTAACTGAAATTCTATTAAATCAGTGCTTTAATTGAATGTACGTTTAAGTTTACACATTCCTGTCTGAACAAACAATAGTACACTATAAAATGTATTTTTAAAAAGCCATAAAACAGTTAAGTTATGCCAAGCAAAGTTATCATGGGAGGATTATTTCTGATGCTTTTTGTGCAATGTTGTGCACAAAAAGTGCACATGCTTTGTGCAATGCTTCGATGCTGCAAACTGTCATTTTACTTAATTTTTCTAGATGACTTTCTGATTTTAATAACTTTCTGATTGTTTAGGTTTCCACTATCTAATAAAGAATTGACAAATAAATGGATTTCTGCTGTAAAAAGAGATAATTTTGTTCCTAATATACATACATTTATTTGTTCAGAACACTTCAGTGCTGAATGTTTTGAATCAAATCATAATCGGAAGTTGCTAAAAGATGATGTAGTTCCAACTGTCTTTAATTTTCCAAAGCATTTGAAAAAGGTAAGTTCTAAACGAGGTACTTATTAGGGAGGGATAATGGGAATGGGATATTGTCCCCACCCCACCCCCTCTCAAAAGAAAAGAAAGAAAAAAAAACAGCAAAAGCTTTTAAAAAGTTTTTATTGTGCACAGTAATTAATATAATGCCTTTATATGTATATTTCATGCCTTAGAAATTGATAATATACACCCTCCAAAGAAAGTATTCGAGCAAGAGATTAAATTTCCTACGTTGGTTTTGTATATTAAAAATTATTTATCATAGAATATGAATTAGCCTATGTATAAATAAATTTCCGTAATTCTTTCAAGTTGTGCGTTTTTCAAAAACTCAATTTTATTCACAAATCTAAAATATAGGAAATTTCTCTCTTGCACGAATACTTTTTTAGAATGTAACATTATAACTTTTTGGAAATCGGTTTCTTTTTAAGATATAAAGGACGTGTAAAAAACCCGTTTTGGACTTCCACTTCAAAAGGGATAAAATTTCCTAAGTATAGCCTTTTTGCTTAAAAAAAAAAAAAGTAGAAGAAGGCGTATTTGAATCTCAAGAACGTTAGAAATACATTTACGAGGGAAAGAAAGATCCAAACTCAATCACCAAACTATGCCACAATATTATGATTTTCTTAAAATGTAACAAGAAGCACAATCCCCCCCCCCCCTTGATATGAACGTAGTTTTCTCTTACGAGATCTATGACACCTCGGTCTTTTACCCTAGTACTTCCAATACACAATTGATACTTAATTTCAGTTCACATCTTTGTTCAGAAAAAGTTTTTGTTTTCCTTGTGTGCAAAAATAAACATTTAATCGATTATTTTAATGTGTTACATTTTTAGACCATCTAACAGCAAAAATAAACTAAAAATAGCTAGCAAAATATCATAACAAAATGTTTTTTCTTTGAATTTGGTTCTGAACGAATCATCAATTCTGTATTTAAATGTAAATTAATGCTATTGCATAGCAGTCGTAAGCAGCGACGTTTTCGTCTTTCTGCCACTATCGTGTCGTCTGCTCCGGAAGTGCACTGGCAACAATGACCATTCTGAAATTAACGATTATTTGACCAAAAAAAGTTAGTTGCTAAGGTGTAACGTAGTGATAATGATGTAGGTGAAACAGCTCTATTTCGCCGTTTTGGTCATGTGACACGCCGAGCTTAGGATCGGCGCTCCTCCTTGGAAACCAAAGCTTTACACACCACAGACCTTTCATGTGACCACTACCCAGGCTCTCTCCTCTTAGTTTTTCCCCTGGAGGCGGTTCCGGTAGGCCTCCTTCGGATGACTCATCGAAATACACGCATAGGCCCATTCCAAATAGCGAAGGTCCCACCCAGATCACCCTTTTGTTGGCCCCAGATTCTCCCTTTGATGTACATCCATGGTTCTGGATAGTTCTGGTTAACATTTTCACCTGTTAATGGCAATGAAATCTCGAAATAAAAAAATAAAAAGTTTTCATATTTTTTTCTTTAAATTAAATTTTTATGAGTGCGCAAAGATAATATTAATATTTATATTAGGTAGATAAGATATTTTATTTATGCCTTAAAATTCTGCTGTTTACCGATTTTCATATAACCTGCGCATCTTTAAAAATCGATAGTCCGGCAGCCATGTTTTTATAGATTTTTCATATAAGTAAACAAAAACCACACTAAAGGTAGACGCCGGATTGCCTTATATTTTGAAATTTAGTATAAAGCATTCACCATGAGGGTAAATTTTCCGTAAAAAAATTATTCATAACCAGAACTAAGTTAATTACTTTATATTGTGATTATTTTTATTTTTTCGAAACATTTAAATTTGGTTTTAAGTATTTAAATTTGAAGTGTATGCACTGCAAGTAAAGTTATATGTGTATTAGAGATGTAACGAATAGTAATTTGGCCGAAACCGAATAACGAATATACGGCGGCCAAATATTAGATATTTTAAAATTACACACGAAATGTGAATACCCAATTTCACATGAAATGTCACTTTTCAAATTAAATAATTTTTAAAGGCTGATTAAAATTCGTTGTATATTACTTACACACACACACACCATACTAAAGTACATTATATGTAAAACTAAAAAATCTTGGTTTAGAAAATATATCTACTACAAAATTAAATAATTATGTTTGCAATTGAGGATCTGTAAGGATTCCTCGTACCCCCATCCTATGAAGAAAATTAGAAAACCGAGCGGAATAGTGTCACCAAGTAGAAAATCTACATATACATAATATTAATAAATACATTAGATGATGATTCATTCAGCTTAAAATTCAATGACTTGGAATATTTTATAAATGAAATTGACACATTGAAGTATTAACTATGCAATATTATTTGTAAATGCATTTAAAGATACATGTTAAAAAATATTTTTACCCTTTTTCTGAAATTATTCAGCTGAATATTTAGCAATATTCAGGCACAACTATTTGGCCGAATACCTGTTCAATATTCGGCATACTGAATATTCAGCGAGCTGAATATTTGGCCTACCAAATATTCAGCAAAACAGCCAAATACTGAATAGTGGCCAAATATTTGTTACATCCCTAATGTGTATTGTTTTATATAGTTTGAATATATATATAGTATTGTTCTATTAAAGTGTAATTTTATAAGATAATTATTAAACTAGCAGATGAATTTGGTAGGTACTTGAGTTTTATCCCGGCAGTCTGCCAAGACGAGCAGTTTTTTTCCAAGATAAATGCTGGACAACTGAAATAATTCATGGTTAGAAAAACGCTTGGCAACAGTTTGTCAGCAAATTTGATGCAAAAATCGTTTGGCGGAATTGACCGCCGGGATAATACATAAGTACCATGAATTCATATAGTTTTCCGTATGAAAACAATTCTGTAAGTTTTATAGACAAACTGGTCATAATTTTATAAAACTTTTATGGAAAACTGGTCACTTTTTAAGACATTTTCATATGAGTTGTATTTAAGTATCATTTAAATATATTTGATTGCTTATGCTAATGTTTAGATATTTTGTAAGTCAGTCATATTATATTCTAAATGCACATTTAAAAATTAAATTTTCAAAATACACTGCCCTCAAAAAAATAGCTGTTTTTATGAGCCTAATTTGCAAATGAATGAATGTAGAAACACCAAATTTGGATGGCATGTGCATAAAACAGTTATTCATTGACTGCAACATACAGTGATCGATCTAAGATTTTTTCAGAAGAGTAAAAATACTCCTTAACCATTTTAGAAAGAGTATTTTCCTATCCACAGAAGTAATTAAAGCAATGAACAATAATGCCTCATTTTCAAATGCATAATTAAATTGCATTTAACACATAAATCATATATAATAACCAATTACACAATCTAGGTATACTGTTAGTGTTAACTGTAAATTTCACTGTTCACATTAAAAGTTATCACAGATTTCAGTGAATTGACTGTAAAGAAAAATAATTTTCAAGGGCAAATCTCGCCGTAATCACAGATCATAAAACTGAATTTTATATGGAAAAGCAATGCGTAGAAACATGTTTGGTAAAATGCCAATGAAGGGTTGTTTTAATCGATTGTATTTTTGTGAAGAGGCTGTTTTAATAAATTGTAATTTTGTGAAGGGGCCGCAGAACGAATCTAATTTTCGTCTGTATCAACCCTTGAACAGTGTCGGATTGATGATATCTGGTGATTTGTTCCCTCCAGATCAGCAGACGTCCTGAATTGATCTCCAGTGTGAATCTGAACTCTTCTGTAATGGGTACAGAAGCCCATCGCTGTCTGGTCCAGGAAACGTGTTCTCTTGCCCAAGATAAGCGGGTCCTTCTGTATCATTCTTTGAATGACAGAATGGGTACCGGATTTTCGCCACTTTAACGAATCAAGCAAACGTCTTCTCTCAGTCATTGTGGGACCATAATGCTTATTGTCAACGAATCTGCTAACAAAAGTTGTAAATCAACAAAAGTTGCACATGTAATTTACAAAAGCCTTATATTTGCATATTTTTCTCTCACTCATGTAAGCCTGTTCTTCTCTACTTATTATAAAAGATGTCTGTGTGTGTGGGTGTGTTGGCCGACCGATACACCTAGAAACACCAAATTTGGTACTCAGGAAGTTCTAAACATGAAATTGTGCACCTCAAAGCGAATTTTTTTTTTTTTTTTTTCAAAATTCGACCTAGAATTTTTTAAATTTTATGTTTTATGTGATTTTTGGCATTTTTTCTCACTTAATTCGTAACAACAGCAGAAATTACGCTTACAGCAAAATGACATTTGTATCATCGGATTGAGGAAAAAATTTTCTATTAAAAACAGTTTGTTCTGAATACGCAACATGATTTACCGATTTTTAGGAATTTTTGTACTAAGCATCTGTTTTGGCAAATTTTTTCGTAAAATAATTTTAAAACTGTCGCATCTTGAATTCTATCCGTCATAACTTTTTGTTATTTTGACAAATCGTGAAACATTCTTTTCTCCCTCTTTTAAAATGAAAACGAAAAAATTATGTAAATTAGATGATTTTTTACGAATTTTAATGCAACCTAATGTTTAGAATTTAATATCATCAACGCTGACAGCTTACACCATTGCATTAATAAATTATGGCACGAGATAATTTTGTTGTGTTGCCCCTGAAAGGATTAGAAAAAAAAGGTTTTTTTCAACCTATCGATAGAGGTTTTAAATGGGTACCGGATTTTCAATTTGCAAGTGAGGATCTATGACATCAAATTCTTTAAGATACGTAAAAATTATGCCACAATTTTAACGCATTTATCCCTGCCCTTTTTTTAACAGGAGGCGATATTTTGATTAAAACTTTCGATAGAAATAAACTAAGAAATTCATGATTATTATTATTAGTGGCATTTTAATCTGTTGCTTATTTAAAAATGTTTATAGGTTTTCTAACATATGCATGCTGCGAGTATAGTTTTATTTTAACATTGGATTATACGTTCCTCCATAGGGGTCCTTTATAAAGCAAAAAAATTTTCAACGTCTTTATAAGTTTTAATAAGATACTGTTTGAAAACTACTGTGCGCAATATCTAAATTAACTCCCTCAACCAACCGGGGTATATTTTATGGCAGTTAAACAGTGATGCCATAAATTTAAAAAAATGCGTGAAATTTGCAAACTCTGCAACTAAGTTCTGTCAGAATTAAAGCGATTCTAAATAGCTCCTCGAGATTACACAGTTTGATGTTTTTCAGGAGACAGAACCATGGAGGATTTATAAGATATCGCTATATTGGATATATGGATATTTAAAATGGCACCGCTTGGATATTTTCCACCAAGTTGAGATGAAATGTTTTGCGGTACTAAATACGCAAATCTTACAAAACTATGCCCTTAATGGCAACCATTATGTGAAATGATTATTGTTTATGCTAATATGTAAATTACAAAGAATCGCCATAAAATAAAAAGATCCCATTGGTGCCAAGTAATCTAAGCTGTTTATTTTAATCGAGCCTTAAAGAAGGAGAAGCGAAGATAGATAGTATTTATATATGTAATAGGTAGTATTAGTATATTTGTAAGGATAATATGAATAATCACAATATACCACATTAATAAATATTTCATGAAATTAAAAGTGTTCTGTTTATCCTTTTTCAACGGTTGTCTTACGACTAACTAAACGATAAGTAATTCTAATTTGTGTTAATATATCCCGCAGTAATTTCAACAGAGGAGATTACTTGAACTTTTTTAAAATGAACTTCTGTTTTTTCACATGAAGATATGATTTTAGTAAAATACTCGCTTCTTCCCGAATGAAGAACAGGTGCGCAGCTATTTAAAAGTAATGGTTGTAAATTTCATGTAGTGTCTGAGGTATTTAATTCTACACCTTGAACCTAAGAAACAGTATGATGTAGAAATAAGACATTTTGAAAGTCAGGAGTTCTCTGCATGCCATTAAGCTTTTCAATTTTTTGATCGCGAATGACACTGACGTAGTTTTTTGAGTCATTATATTGCATTGATGCCAGGTTAGTACTCATGATGCAAACTTTAAGTCAAGAGTCAAATAATTTTGTTCTTTTTTAGATTGCACATCACTGGAATTAGTTCGAATTGCACATGTAAGGAAAATTTTCATTTCCTGTCGTGTAAAGAATGGACACATGGCTAGTTTCTGTATAAAACAGTGATAGCTATCATTTTTTCATAAATTTGCATGCATTTTTATCATTTATATAAACTATAAAGTTTATTGTTAGTGTCATTTTTTTTTTTATGGTGAGCTTCAAAAACTATCTTATTCTTCAACTTTTGGAGGCTAGTGTAGTTAAAAAGTTTAATTGATTAGACTAATTAGGATTAAGTATGTTCTTGAGTTGAAATTAGTAATTTATATCTCACAGTAATGAAGTGTTAAATTATTTTTAAGTATAAAATTATATACATTTTGTTTTGTGACCCAGCTAATTCATTCCCGAAATTTACTTCATTTCATATAATTCTAATTTTTATTTTTAGAGGAATAAAAATCAGAGGTACTTTATTGTTTTAGCAATGCCATGAAAAAACACAGCCTTAATACACCGAGCATAGTAATAATCTGATTAATTGGTTCTTCCTGGTTTTGCATGAAAATGATCAAATTGTTCATGTTAAATTAAAAGCACTTATTTAATTTTGTTTTATTCTTATGTCATAGTTTGCAACCTTTTATGACGAGATAAATCAGTGTGTGGTGTATGCAATGCAGGGGGGTGGGGTGGGGGTTGGACCCCGCACCCCCCCTTCCGGAATTTTTTTTAACACCAAGTCCAAATACGTATGTTTCATTTTTTACATTAGAATTATGCCTTTTAACATACAGATTATGCACACACCCCTGCCCTCCTCCTTCCTGTGTGTTGAAGGAAGTTTTCATACACTATCGAGAGAATGGTATAACTGCAAAATACAGAACAATCTTGATAATCCAGCAGTTAGTTAGTCCAGCACGACGTTTGGTAACCGGCACTCTCGGGAAACACATGTTCTGATTTCATTCTCTGTTCATCATGGCATTGCAAGTGATGATGTCCTGATGCTTAAATGCTTACAGTAGTGTATTTTTGATAAAATGAAAGAAATAGAAAACAACTATGTTATATTAGACTAATGATTATTTTTCATTGCCAGATCATGTGCAGGGATCGTGCTGAAGTCTGATAAAAGTGGGTCGCAAAGGCCCATTAACTTAAGAAATATGAGTTTTTGCATATGCAAAGCCCATTATGTGCATATTTTTTGCTTCACAGTCAACAAATTTGGATAATTTACTCAAAAAATCTGAGCAAGCGAGAATCCTGCCTGTCTTATTTTCTCTTAGTGGGAAAAAAAAAAAATGTGCATTATATCTGTAATTTTTCTATACTCTTGATGATCCGGAATTTTTTGATAGCCCAGCGATTTTCTGGTCCCATATATGTCAGTTTATCAAGATTGTACTGTACTGACAAAAAAAACCAAGGAGATCAGTGGCTGAGAGGTTCTGCTCTCGAAACTAGAAGGCAGGAGGTGCCAGGTTCAAGCTCCGGTCATGTCTGTTGACCTAGTCGTTTGGAGTTTTTCATGGTTTCCTCCGAAACCTCATGTAAATATGGGCTAGTCCCCTACAGAGGGCATTCTCCCTGTAGGCTTAGGACTGTAGTGCAGTCAATCGGCCTTAATCCACAAGCACAAACCTATGCCATGTACTGTCACATGTGTATGTCTCATTTTCAAAAACTGTTACTATTTCCAGTTCTAAGAAGTCATAAGAAAATTTATTTTTCTGGAACTATTAATTATTATTGGATAGAAAAATGTTTTATTAGCAGACTTATATAATAAAATCCGAGAGTAAACAAAGTTGGCTATGTATATAAGTAGATGTGTAACCTCCGATCTTTTTATGCATGCACCTTTGACTGCATAATGTATAGGTGGCTGGTTACAGACCTACCAAATTTTGTATACGGCTTCACTAAGACATGTCCTAAAACACCTCGGAGCAATTTTTTTCAAATTTGAATCAGAAAATGTTTTATTTTATCTTTTATGTGATTTTTGGCATGTTTTCTCGCACAATACGTAATAACGCTGGTAATTACACTCACAGCCAAACGATATTTGCATCATTAGATAGAGAAAAAAAATTTCTGTTAAAAACAATTTGTTCTGACTGCGTAACATAATTTGCAGATTTTGGGAAATTAAAAAAAATATATATATTTTTGATGATTTTTGTAAAATAATTTTAAAACTATTGCATCTTGAATTCTATTGTCTTAACTTTTTGATATTTTGTCAAATGTCGGAGCATGCATTTCACCCTTTTTTAAAAGAAAAACCAGAGAGAAATATAAATTAGATTTTCTTGAAAATTTTTAACTAAAGAAGGATTTTGAACTCAATAGCAGCTCCTTAAAAATTTCGCTATCATGTCTTGGAAACAGTCATGTTTGGTTGTCTTGGAAACAGTAACAATGAATAGAATTGCCCATTGAAAAGAAAAACAAAAAACTATATTTAAACTAAGATCCCGAGTTTTTTCGTAAGTGAGATAGATTATTAACCTGTACAATTTTTACTCTGTGATCTATAAATGACAATGTTTTTTAACTTAAAAAAATAGATGTGTAATCTGTTACCACATTAAAAATAGAAGTTGAAATTAAACATTTCAGTTTTAACTCATTATTTGGCATGTAACATATATTGCTTATTTCCTATAATACAGTAGAAGATCGATATACCGCAATTCTATAAACCGCAATTCTCCATAAACCGCATTAACACTGCGGATGTAAACAGAGAAAATCACAATTAAGAAATTTCTACAATCTGCTTTTTTTTTTTTTTTTTTTTTTTTTTTTTTTTTTTTTTTATTGCTTTCCAAGGGAATTAATTTTGAGACATTAGATAAATCCCACAACATGCCAAGCTTAAAATAAACAATTATTCTCCCATGCATGCATTATGCATTATCAGCATAACAGCTGGCCGGCCAGGTTGAAGAGGAAGGAATGTTTACTTTAATAAAACCACGAACCTCTCCCTTTTTCCCTCCACTACCGAACCACTCTCTTTCTCCCTCCTCTACCATTGACTTCCCAAACAGACGTTTATTTATTTAGTTATATTTCTCTTTGTAAATTGATTTGTTTTATATTAAATCATATGCCGTTACTTGGCTTCCTAAATCATAGGCCTAGCATCACCAAATTTTATTTTTTTTTTTATGTGTGTGCGTGTGGGTGGGAGAATGCACATAGCATATTCTAAAGTAAAAATAGCCATGTTTCTTTAAGTTTGGCAAGAAGAAAGGTTTTAAAGTGAATGGTTTTCTAAACAAAGTTGGGGGGGGGGGGGGGTTGGCACACGCCCCCGCCCCCTGCCCGATGATATGCTTATGTCTCAATATTGACAGTAAAATACTTTTTAAAAGTCTATTAGAAGTAGGGGAGTTTTCTCAATGTAACACTATTTTAAAACTGAATTTTGGAACTGGATTTAAGCCATCTTTAGTTAAAATGAAAACTGCTGAACTAATGCATTGTGCACAAAATGGAAAGTACTCAGTTTGCAAACCTGCATGAAGAAAACATTTTGAATATTTGGTAATGGATAATAAGTCACAAATTGTTAATCATTTGACCAGTGCTGAAATAATTTCCTCTGTTTCAAAACAAGAGGAAAACAATTCTGAAACAGAATCAAATGCTGGAGAGAAAGTTGAAAAACTTTCAGAATCTGAAGAAATTTCCATAAGAGATCAATATTTTAAATTCCTAGAAACACAAGACTGTGTAACCAAAGTAAAATTATTACCTGTTCAAAGGCTGCAAGAAAAGTTATTTGTTGAGAGATTGCAAATTCTAAAACAAATCAAAATTAATATATTGTTTAACAAATAAACTTTAATGCTTTTGGTAATTTCAATTTATTTATTTTTTCTGTAAATAAATAAATTCCATTTTTTTTTGTTTTTTAAAGTAGTATTTGTATTAAAAAAAGTTTTAAGCATTATATTTATGTGTTCTAGCTATATTTTAATATGTTTACTAGGGAAGTTTAATGATATAAGTGAATGATCCATATAACGCAAAATTCTATATAATGCAAAACCTTGCGTTTCGAGGTTTGCATTATAAAGATCTTCTACTGTACTTAAATTAATACAGCTTTTCAATGAACCCACTAAGTAACTGCCCACTCTGTTACCAGACAGCAGTGGTCATGCTGTCGTTCACCAAGATAGCAATAAAAAGAAGTTTTAAAAAATATTGGTGATTGTACTTCTTAGTAATGTCCGGCAAAAATTTAAAGACCAGGGCAACCCCCAAGACTGCATTTTACCTTGTTTTTTTTAGAATCGGAGGGGGTAATTATTTTACATTACTTTATTTTACTCCTGGAAATAATTAAAATTACTTGGAGAATCAAAATACCATTTAAGTAGGCTAACTGGTTTTGTCAGGGTGTAAATCATTTGAACTGAAATATGGGTAGGACGTGTTCATTGCAAAATCTGCTCAAAATAAATAGAGCTGTAGCTCTAATGCCACTAAAACATGTAATGTATTGGCATTAGCAGACTTCACAATTTTAAAGTACTGGTATCGGTTATTTTTAAAAATGAATTTATATTTAAGTATCGGGTATGGGTTGATGCCTATTAGACTTAAATTTATTTTGAAATATTTGTGCATGTAATGATTATTATAATTTAAGATGCTTAATGCATATGATTTTATTTCCCAAAGCACCTGATAATGCAAGGGGAAAATATTGCTGCTCCTTCCAGTAACAATGGGAGTTCTCATACAAATATCAGTGCTCCCATGCCAGCTGGTAAGTTTTTAATAGTTTCATTGTAGTATATAGAGTTTAATTAAATATTGTGCCCATATCATCATTTTCCATGCATTTCCCAGCATTTGCTATAGTTACTACAGGGCCATTCCATGTTATGTGTGTGACATTTGAAAAACTTTTTTTTTTTCTAATCAATCGAAGATTTTTCAATGTATTTCTTATTTAAAAATCCAAACAAAAGTTCGTTAAAATAATATACACTTTACCTTATTCTTTTACGCAGAAACCTATTATTTTGATATAATAGTTATTTTCTAAATAGCTTTTTAAAAAACATTACGTGTGTGACTTAGAAAAAAGCAAATTTTGAATAATGACAATAAATGATATATTTCTGTGAGTTTTATTGCCACACATTTCAGTTAAAATATATCGTAATAATTATTTACCATACCACCTAAAATCACAGTTAAAATTTAAATTTAATTAACAATTGAATAAATGAAAATTAAAAACCCGCGTGTCGTGTGTGACCATGTGAATTCAAAGTAAAAGTTTGCTTTAAAAATGCATGAGGATAAAAAAAAATGTATTAAAGTATTACATGAAATTTAACATTTATATAGTAAGTCAATCATTAATTATTTTTATTAATGTTCATTTAATATTTCAAATCAATTTTAGTTATTTAAATCATTTCTTATCTGAACTGAGTTAATTATAAAATTGAAATTTTCATAGTCAAGACAAAATTATATTTCTTCAAATTTAAAGTGTCCCCTTGAACCAACTACAAAAGGTGGAGCAAGTTTTTTTATAACATTTTCAATTGGATATAGGAGAACATCAGACTTTTGGGGCCATTTCCAATAACTTCCTGAAGGAATCATCATATTCACTTCCAAAAATATTAGAGATCTCCCCTGCATAAACATTTTTATCATAAGTAACTACACACCAGTCACCCATATTAAAATATGAAATAGTAAGTTTTTGATCTGTTGACTTGCAACTTTTGGTATAAATACAATTTACTTCAATATCAGGAATCACATTTGAACAGTTTGTTTTCCATAGTTGATTTTTTTATTTTGCAAATTGCATTTTATCACATACATTTGCTTAATACCAACTAGGGATGCACCGAATATTCGGTTGGTATTCAGTATACTGCCGATTCGACAGACAAACCGAATATTCGGTTCGGCTGAAAACTTAAATGTTCGGAAACCAAATAGTAAACAAATTTAAGTATTACCAATTGGTAAACAAATACATATTTTTTATATCATGAATGAAAGATAGTACAGTACCAAAGTATTAAATTAATTCAAGTTGTTACTTACTAATATCACATGTGAATATGTGTTAGAAATCCTTAGAAAGCTCACCTGCCAAGAGCGTATCGTAGCCACAATCACACTAAAAACTAATATCATAGCGAAATTAGTTTTAATGTAAGAGAAAACACTCAGATGCTAAATTTAAATTTTGTTGCTTTTCAATTTTTCTTAAATCTTATGACACATTACATTAACCTTGGTATTACTAACTCATTTAAATTTGGAACAATAACCAGGAAGAAGAAACCACCTCATAACATTAAATGTTCATAAATATGTAAAGTCAATTAACTGCTAATTTTTAAAATAAAATATGCAGGTAAAAAAATTACCTGCATTTCACTAATATTTAAAAGTTATTAATAATATATACAGAAAACACTTGGGTATTACATTTTGCAGCATTTTAATTTTTGAAGTTTTACACCATATGAAATATTGTTTAAGAACAAACAAATTAATCATTACAATCAAAGTTTAATAATGCTTAATGAATTTTAACCAGGTATTCAGTATTCAGCCGAATATTCAGTTAGAATTTTAACTGAATATTCAGTATTTGTTATTTGGCAAAATATGGTATTCGGTGCATCTAATACCAACTAAGTCTTCAACAATAACCCATGGATTGTCTGAACTTATAGAAGACTCAATATCTGCTTGGCTTATATGGAGAACTGTAGTGTTTGTCATTAAACTGGATGCAACATTAGCAAAGTCTAATGAGTTTTGTACATTTGTAGTTTCAGATTTGCTCATAACTTTCATTCAAACCAAGGATTTTACCAGTGCAGGATTTAGAGGTGTGAGGCCCTGGGGCAACAAAGGAGTAGTAGCCCCTAATTATTTTTCCAAGTTAACAATTTTTTCGACGACCAGTGTGACGAAGTGGGTTCACCTTTAGTGCATAGCCCTGAGATCCAGGGTTCGATTCCCGTGAAGGTAGATTTTATTTACACAAAAAAAGTCTACTTGTGTGGTGTTGCACTCAATGTAACATGGATATGGTTATCTGACTTCCTCAGGGATACAGGTTGTGACATTATTTTTCAAGCAACTTTTTCTTTCAATGTATAATATTTAGAACGTAAACTATTTTATTATGTATGTATTATACTTTCTATAATATATACATATAATATACCGATTACACGTACTAAATAAGATGCATTATATATTTTTCAATGTAGATGAATTTATTTCTTAAGTATATGATAGAGTGATGATTTACTTGTGATTGTTTCTTGCAAATACACACATGATTTATCGGATCGGAGATTAATATTAACCATTTTGACAAGAATTCGAAACGCACGTTGGAATGTTCAAAACAAAAAATGAGTGGAAAAAGTGAGAGAATTGGCCTTCCATTGTCAGAATTTTATTTTAAAAAAATATTTTGCACATCATTCAGTATTTGTTAGGAAATGTTTTGTTAAAATGTCTAATGTGAGGGCCCCCTCTCTTGTGGAGGCGCCGGGGCTGCAGCCCGGTTGCCCTCCCCTAAATCTGGCCCTGGATTTTACTCTTCCTCCCACTCCATCTACTACTTTGCCATGAGCTGTAGCAAAGTATTTCAGCTGAAAATTTTTGTGAAATTTTTCTGAAAGTATATAAAGCAATCTTGACATATATTTATTTTTGAACTCAGATGATGGTCCATCATTGTAAATAATTTCATTTACTAACAAATCATTATTTTTTATTATTATATCATGTAATCTCATTAGAAATTCTTACGTTACAGAATACGTATACAGAATTCTTACGTTTATATTTAGTATCAGAACAAATGAGAAAAGTAGTGCATTTCTTTTTGAAAAATAATGCTGCTGTAAATAATTGAACATTTTCTCGTGACCATAATGCTGATTGAATTTCATTTTGATAATCTCAAGGATAAGCCATTGCAAAATCAGTTTGAAGGATTCTATTATTGTCATTTGATTTGTCTTGCTCAAATGAGTTTGATTTTATACATTTTATTCTAACATGTTCTTGAAAAAGGGGCAAGTAATTTAGCATTAGTTCTTTTAATTGAGTATTACATCTATTTTGTGTTGTTTTCCTAATCTTACTTGACGAACCATCGTTAATCCATTCTTCCCAAGAAACAATGGAACCTGCATTTATTTAAATTCAATTAGTTTTCCATTTCGACAAATCAAGCATTTTCCCTTCCATCAGTTCGAATTTAAATTACTATTATTGCACTGGCATAAATTATTTTTCCAGCACTCTTCATCATGTTATTTTTAATGCTTTTAATTTTAGTCTAAAATTCTCATGGAGCTTGCATTGCATTTGTATTGATCTGTTGGGGAATTTTTAAGTAGCAAAACATTTTTTTTAGTCTCAGACTGCAAAATTTTGCAAAAGATATTTTTTTGAAAGTTTCTTCAAATATTTTGTGTGCTTCTCTTAAAAACATGGTTAAATAATATTTGTGTACTCTGCTTTTTATTCCATTATTATCCCAAATTATCATTTCATCTTTCATTTCAGGTTAGTTATACAATATAACTTCTATAAGAAAATTCTTCAACTAAATTGTTAATTTCTGATTTTTCTGAAAGAGTATCATCCATTTTTTGTTAAACTTTTAAACCAATTTTATTTGCAACACCAAACACTACAGCTCTCTTTTTTGGAGGAGAACATAGTAAACTTTTGAAACGTTTACTTATAACTTTTCCCATTGATCGTGGACTTTTAAATGCTGCCTTTTTAACATGGATGTGCTTGATGAGATTTTTATATTTTCTTCCAGTTGCAACTGCTTTTTCTTAGCCCTGTATTTTCTTTACCTATCAGCAACACTAACTCTAGTTTTCAATTCTTTTTCTGGCATTTTTTCTTTCGCTTTCTTCTCTTTGATTTTCAGCAATCTGATAGCTAGGGTCCATCATCTTTTTCTTTCTTCTGTACTTAGCAATGCATTCAGAATTTGTCATA
Organism: Cheiracanthium punctorium; assembly: GCA_038373885.1. NCBI lineage: Eukaryota > Metazoa > Arthropoda > Arachnida > Araneae > Cheiracanthiidae > Cheiracanthium > Cheiracanthium punctorium. The sequence goes on from JAWZYV010015899.1 coordinate 38,711, forward strand.
GCAGAAAAGTGAAGTGTTGAAACAGAATTCATTGCCTAAGATGTATGAAAAATACTAATTAACAAAATCAGACAACTATAGGTATTTCTAAATTAGATATCATCCAGTCTATACATCCCAACTGAAGAAGAAATCACAAATTATAGATCGATCTGTTGCAAAAAGTAACTACCATCATAGAATCTATTACAACCAATAGAAGATGTCTGATGCAACTCTCAAATGATTGCACCAGCTGCATGATTCAATCTGTATTCAGTTGCATCATGCAGATTAAATAAATATTTTATTCATTTCAATAAGTTTATTATTATTATTTTTTTTCATTCAAGTTTTCTGGTTAAAATTTTGAGTAAATTAGAAGTTATAAAAACTTTTCTGATTAAAATATTACATTTATGGCAATAGTTTTATCATGCCTCTCCAAAAGTTTTCTTAACTATTAAATTTTTTACAAAATATACACTTTTAACTCTATTCACAATCTTGAATAGTTCATAAATTAATTTCTATCATTTAAAATAAATAAAATATGCAAAATATTTTTTTAGATTCAGAAACCATTCAGTGTATTTTAAATTCATCATTCTGCAATTTATATGTACTTATATATTAAAAGGAATTTTTAAAATGAAAATTTAGTTTAATAAAATTTTTTGCATCATGAGAAAAAGCAGTTTTTCCTAAAAATAAAATTCATTAACATTTTTCTATGTTAAAAAATATTTTTCTACTCTCTGCACGGAATGGCCCTACAGCTTATGCCCTGCAGTTGAAATTACGGGTAATTTCCCGTGAGACAGTATGGGTCCCATGTAAACATGGTGATAGCCGCTGGAGCTTGACAGTTATCAAGCTCCAACAACTACTGACAACCATTTTGCATGATCAACAAAGCAAACTAAAATAATTTCAACAAACAAATTAAAATTGCACGTAAATTACACTAACAAAAACTGACAAAGAATATCAAACTCACTACAAAATAACACAAAAATCTTCAACCACTGGTGTATTTTTAACCTAAAGAAAACTTCAACAAATTCAGCAACTTGTTGAACAGCTGATTTAAAATGAGCAAACAGTGGCCAGTTTCTCTATTCTAAAAAAAAGTAGCTCCTGCTGCTGCTGCTGTAAAAGCTTGTCATGCTATCTCCTCCGAAACCGTGGGAGTTGAATTTCTACAAAGGTGTCCACAGATTCAAAAAATTCTGGAAAAGCCATTAAACTGACTTTATTAATAAAAAAACTGAAAACGGGAGCATCATGATTACCAGGTTTGGCACTTTTTACCGGCATAAAATCAGTCATACCTTTACAACAAAACAAAAAAGCTATTCTGAATCGCTTAAAATTGACAAACATGAAGTAGAATTCCACCAGTTTCAAGCCAAACTAAAAAGCGTGAGAAATAAATAAGTCAAAAGGTGTTACAGAAAGCTCACAATTTTCAAATAGCAAGTAAGTTCTCTTGGATAACAGGAGTTTAAAATTAGATTGTTTTTTTCAATACAAAATAACTACAGTAGACGCAGCTTTATGTAATCATGGTTAATATGGTTAATGTTATTTGTTTAATATTATCAATAACCTCCAGTCTGCACAGACATATTCCGATTAACGCAAAAGTAATTGCTTAATGTTATCAATTTTTAGGCAAATTGATTCATTTTTGACTAAAGATTCAAGACTAAGTTTGTAGAAATTCCAGCGTATCAGATAGGTCATTATATCATAATTTCATTAGCATTGGCATAAATTAGCATGTAATGTTCAAGGAAGGGTAGCTAAATGTTTCCTACTGTAGAAAATATTTCGAAGCTTGAATTTTCTTGGTTTTTTATGCAGGGGGGTGGGCTGTTAACCCTTCTGTGCTTAAATTGCTTAAATTTAATTAGGTCCAATCGTCGCACACAATGGCACTGTATTCATAATTTACTTATTATAATGAATAAGATAATGACGTTAAAATTCATTAATTTTATCGTAAAAGATTTACCTGAAACCAAAAATACAGCATAATTTCAGACATTTTGTTTTACCTTTTTTGTTTCTCCTTGCAGATTTCTTTTTGATAAGTAAAAAAAAAAAAAAAAAAAAAATTCAAATTGTTATTATTTATTTTTAAAAAGTATTAATAACTTAAATTTTTTTTTCAATAATATTTAGTGTCTGTAAATTTAAACTCAGTTTTATGCAGCTTAAAGCATTTAAAAAGTAAATCTCTATTTAATGAATTTTTCACAGAGCAAACTTTTTTCCGGGATTTAGCGACTTCTTTAAATAGAGGTCTGACTGTATTTATTTTATAGACATACTTTTGATAGTTCTTGCTATTTCTGAATGTTACTTAGTGTTAACTATTTTTAAACAATATAAGAAAGAAAAAAATGTTATATGAAAATAAAGTATTCGAAAAATTTATAAGCAGATTTAAAAAGAAAAAAAAAGTTGTATCCAAACACAAACAGTAGTGATAAATAATTATACACAATGTTAATTACATAGAATTAGTGTTTAATTGGCAATTGCAATGAAAAGTCATATGTGCATGAAAGTTATGCATGGAATGGTGGTAGAAGTTAATGAAAAGTCAAACAAGAATTCTTTGTTGGATCTGTTATTTCAGCCACTTATAGCATATTTTAATAGGAATGTCAATTTATTTAGTATGTAAATATGTTATGTATTCTGATATCATTCTGTCAGAAATATGATGTTTTAAAATTTTATGATAAATGGTTCATATAAATGTATCAGAAATGGACTATTGACTTTTATGAATAAAAAAAAAAAAAAAAAGAAAGCTCATAATGCCCCCACCCCCCTAAAAAAAAAAAAAAAAAAAAAAAAAAAAAAAAACCTTTTTTTCTCCCTTTTTGTCTTTACTTGGCATCATTTACTTCAGTGGATTCTAGATGTGACCAATAGAGATGAGATCGGCTCAGCCCAAGCCTAAACTGGGCTTGGGCTCTATAATTCACAATTGTGACTGATCTTAGGCGAGCTTGTGTGGGCTCATGAGTAGTAAATATCTGCTTTATTGTACATACTCCTTGTAAGCAGACTTTAAAAAGTAATTCATGGGAGAAATAAACTAATTATTTGATAAACTTGAATATAAAGAATTAGAAAGTGCATTAAAAGTTCACTATTATATTTGTCTTTAATTTGTACAAAAGGCAAAATTTATAATATTCCACCAATGAAGTAATTGATTTTTATTTATCTAGTAGTTAAAATTTAAGTTTCGGGCTCCGGAGGGGGGGGGGGGGGTGCTCTCAAATTAAGTCCTCAAGCCCGGAATTTTTTAATTTTTAAAAGTGGCCTGTTACTACCATTACTAGTACTTTTGCTTTATTCATTAATTTGAAATTTAGAATAGATTTCAAAAATTTGACTTAAAAGATTAAAAAAATTCTTCATTGTTTTTGCTTATTTCACACTTACAAGTTTGTTGTGTTAGTTCTGGTATGATTGAAAGGACATTTCAAATTTTTCTTTCATTCATTTTGATGCAAGGTAAAACTCTAACTTTTTCAAAGCTTTTATTTTGCTATGCCATGTTGAAACAATGTTAGCACAATACTTTGATTAAAGTAAAATTTTAAATGTTTATTTTAAATATTTAAGCTAACTGCAATATTTTATTTTGTTATTAAATTATTTGTACATATTATTGTTAAATAAATAAAATAATAATAGTGTAATATTTATATCATAGATAGTATAATTTTATTCTTCCCTTAAGTATAAAACTATCTAAATTAAAACCAACTTAATTTTTTCCATTTTTTGCAAATTTTTATATCTTTTATTTTTACCGCTGTTTAACTGTGCTGGCAAAAATTAATTTTTGCTGGTTAAACATCTAACCCTACTCTTATTGTTACCAAAAAGCCCACATGCAGGTAACTCAAGACAACAGCAAGGGTCATGTCACTTGAAATGGATGTAAAAGACTAACAATTTTCAGATATAACAGGGGAAAGAGAGAAAAAGCATTAGTATTGCTCTTTGTCAATTATTAAATTTAAAATCCTCTAAAACTACCATGTTCTTACTTTAATAACATCAGAAAACAAATGTATGCTAAGGTAGTCAAAACTGGGGAAAACAAAACCAAAAACATAATTTTATAGCCCAGTGGCAGAATTTTGTCATGCTTTCTGCGACAAGCTGCAGAAACACAAAAAGTTTCTGCAGCATAATATATATGTAATGTATAAAAAGGTAATTTGGGTTTTACTAGTTTGGGTATTGTTCAAGCGGGTACTTTCACTGTAAGTTTTACTTTCCTGTCATACTTGCCACGCGCGCTCTGGAGCTATGTTTTATTTATTTTGTTATTTGTCAAACATCAGGCCGTCGATTCTGAGTTCTTTAGATGTACACGTGTCCTCACGCCCTCGTAGCCCCGGATGCCGGTCATGTTGGTAAATGTGTGTGGTTCGATCAGAGATAAGAGAGAGGAGGAGTTGTGTCTTCGCAGACCACGTGGGGTGGTAAGCGTAAATACTCCCGCACATCGAAAATCAGGGGACTTCTGCCACTAGAACTGCTTCATGTGTCCACGCTGATTCTTGTACCCGTCTCCCCTCTTCTCATTCTAAATTGTAACTTAATTGTAATGTTCAATAAACCATATTACCTGCCTTAACTCTGAAGCTTACTTGAAATATCTGACGTCTCAAATATTTATGCATGCATGTACACACAAAGATGTGGGTGCATTTAAACATTGTTCATTGAAAATTACAAATACACGAAAGTGGTCTTCAGCACATTTTTCAGCTGATTTTAAGACAATTTGCCTGCAGAGGATTGTTCTGTTTCTGCGACAATGTCGCCAAGTCCCCCTGTTTCTGCCACGGGGTTTTATAGTATGACATGTCCAGTGTCCAGTTACACAAATATACCTAAGTTAGTTATATAATTTAAGTGTCAAATCTTTAAACATTTTTTTAATGTAAAAGTATTTTAATTAATATTTTGATTACAAATTGGTTATATAATGAATTTATGTACTTGTAATTAAAGTGTTTATGTATTAGAAAACAAGATAATAGCATGCATTTAATCTTCATAAATGCTTCTATTTAAAGTTCCAGTAGATTGCCTGTATGTGATATAAACTAACAATGACGAATCTACAGAATGAAATAAAATTCACATGATAAATTTAAAGATATTCAAACTGTCTTAAACAGTTCTTTGGTAGCCCAGTGGTTAAAGCGCTGAACTCACAACTCGATCCTGACATACCACTAAAGACCACCATGTACGTGGTGTATCTGCACATTAAATCCGTGATTCTGAAAGTTCTCTCAGAGGTCTCTAGCAATTTCTGAGGGGTGCCAATATTCAAAAGTCCCCACCTTCTAATGAAGATCCAAATTGTGACAGGAAACTCTGGGAAGGATGTATGTAGCTCTAAATGACGCATTCAGTGGCGTGAGCTGTCCTCTTCTGGCAGACTAACTAATAAACTGCCTTAACTAAACACTCTTCCAGAATCCAATACACATTACAAAATTCTCACAATGCTCAACAAACTACATTACTGAAAATCTCCATAAAAACACATGCTGCTAAAATAACTAATTGCTTGATTCCAACTACTACCAATCTGATGCTAAGTTCTTGAAATCGTAAACACTGCTGTGCACTAGACAATAGAAATAATCCTTTTATAATAATAGTAAAATGCAGTTTAATTTTGATCACTGTAAAAAAAAAAAAAAAAAAAAAAAGTACTTTTAAAATTTGTTGCATTTTTTAAAAAATAATATGCATTTATAATTATTAATGTATAAAAATTTATTACATATGTGAAATTATTATGTTATAGTGGCTTTCTATGTGTGTAATTTGTTACGTTTTCTTTTCTTATTATTGACCCAGACATAAATCCAACAGAAAGCAATCTGTCAATGAATACAGATCAAGACTCCAATATGATGGATGTAAGTTCATATCATTTTGATCTTCCTTGTTTTTCAAATCCAAAATTACTTCTAAAAATATGTACACTAAGTAAATTTTTTAAACTGTGTATGCTCAACTCAGCATGATGTAAAAAAGTACATTAAATTGGTGCGTGCTCTAGCCTTAAAAATCTGTGAGTCTGGATGACTCGCTATCAACAAAAGTAAGAGTCAATTATAGGAAAATGCAAGGCAATTTAAAAAGTTAAAAAAAGAATTTTTTAAAAATATAGCATTTAAAAAATACGTTATTTTATTTATGTTTTCCTCATGTAGTTATCGATTTTACTCCTAAATATAAAGGTCAAAGCTAGTAAGAGGAGATTCACATGTGCTTGTGTTTAGAAACATACAAATCTTAAAGTTGAATCCTGAAGATCAGTATTTCAAGCAATTTTGTCATTGTGTATCGAACATACAGAATAGTTTTGCAGATTTGCCAACCTCAGAAAGTCAAAATGTGTAACATATTGCAGGCGCAGTACTTTTCATACCTTTCACTGTACAATTTGTGAGCATTATCTTTGTGAAATAATGCACATTTTGCATGATAATGAGCATTATGTTCGAAAGTACCGGAAGGGCATATGAGGACAGACTGAATACAAGTTAAAAGGTTCTAATAATCCCTTGCTTGTCCTTCAGCACTAACTCTGAAACTTCATTCTTCAGCAGAATTGATGCACAGTAGAAGCAGTCTAAAAGCTAGCTGTATAGAAGACAGTGTAAAAATATTTGTAATGATGAGTTATTTTAAAGATGAAAACAGTTTATTTGAATCTTGATTTCATCATAGTCATTCATCTGGTTACTGACTGGGAAATCTATTACATTTTCACATAGAAAAACAGAAAGCAACACTTACTGTAGCATTTCACGCTATTATTCACTGACTAAAAGAATACTCCTTTTAAAATGGTAAGGTGCTCGGTTGAGCCGACAATAAAACTACAACCATCTTTACATAATCAAACTAATAAGTAAAAGTGAAAAAAAGCCTGGCATCAAAGTTTCTAGCTACTATTTATATTTCTGCCACAACACATGGGGTAGGTTATTTCTAGGTCAACCCCTACTAGAAGAAAAGCAATCACAGCATGTGCCAAGCATGTGATGTTATCAGAAAAGCATTTTTAATTTACATAATGCTAAAAGTGAAGTGCATCGGAATGCTCACATTAAAAACCAATGAGATAAGCAAATTTTAAGAGATGTTTAGAATCAAATAAATGCGAACGTAAGTTTCTTACATTTAAGCTTAAAAGTAATGTTTTAAGGCAAAGTACAGTAACAAGACCGAAAATAAAGCTTTAATACCTGTTTGATGTTTGTGTGATTATAGCAATGTTATTCTAGGGCGATTTGCCAACGAGTGGGGGGGATGCCTTAGTAAGAGGACTTTCTAAGGGGCTCTAATGCATATTCATGTTACATCTGAAGAAAACCTACCAAAACTCCAGACCATTAGATCGACAGCCGCACGATGGGACCCAAACTCGGGACTTTCACACTTCGGCCATCTACCATTTTTAGTGACATAACGGCTGTGCCATGGTAAGGGGCTTTAATGCCTGATAGGGCTAACACATTAAAATGTGAAATGATAATTTTCATAAATTTTATATTAATGCAAATGGACCAAAATTTTGCGAGTCAAACTTTGACTCACAGTTTTAAAAAATGAGGGTGAATTAAAAAAAAAAAAAATGATTTATGGATAAAACACGAGTACACAGGAGCCCTGTTAAATAATAAAAGTGCATAGGTTTCCTAGTATGAAAATCAGTTAAGGATATTAAAAAATAAAGTTAATTTTTGTTTATTGTATCTTCATTTTAAGAGGAAAAGCGCCATATAATTATAAAAATTATTGTTAAGGAATCGTAACAATAATTACTTCTATCAGAAAATGAACATACTCATTTTCCCACATTTTTCACTTTTGTCATTTAAGTTGTCTAGAGCTTGTAAAACTCAAAGCTCTTTCTACATCTTAATTTACTGGATGTAAACAAAAATTTGACTATCGATCACTATGACTTTTTTCTCTTTGTAATACCTTGTATAATTCTTCATTTTGAGTCTTGTAAATGTGCAGCTGCAGCATTCTATTTTGAAATTGTGAAAGGTACCCAATCCCAGGCACTCACTTCTTTTTTTCTGAAATGAACAATTTCTATAAGTAATTTAAGAAAAAATAGATGCTATTATTATGTATTTAATATTAAGAGTATAACTAAATTTCTTAATGTATAGAAAATATGCCTGTAAATGTGCATCATGTTCTTTTGAAATTGTGAAAAGGTACCTAATCTGGTGTACTCACTTGCTCTTTTCTGAAATAAACAATTTTTACCTTTAGTTTCAGTAAAAAATAAATACTATTGTTATTATTTAATCTTAATAGTATAGCTAAATTTACCAATGTACAGCAAATATCCTTTTTAAAACATGCTTATTTATCATTTTGGGTTGATGAGATGCTGTACACAAACTTAATTAAACAGTCATTCTATGTCTGTTACAGTAACATATCCAACAATTAATGTATAAAACTGGATATTTCTTCCAAAATTTAAAGGCTGTTGCAGCATTGGAAAAATTGTTAGTATGTACTGAATTTTAAATTTAAGAACTCCTAACAGGACTTGGTTTTGAAAGAAATTCTTAGTAAATCCTGGAAATTTTTGCTATTTTCCAGTTAAATTTCCAAGATTTAAAAAACAAAACAAATAATTGTATTTAAAAGTAACTCTCATGGATTAAAAAAGTAAATGATTTTTTTTCATTAAATAAATTCTAAATCAAAGGTTAAACTTTAATATTTAATTTTATTTAAAGGATTACACTGTAAAGGTAAACTTTAACTGGGTGACCAGCTGTTGGGAAAATCAGAAAAGTTTTGAATTATGCTTGACCATAGTATTTGAAGTTTCCTGATCATTGTCGAGAAAGATTCACTTTTCCTCTAAAAAAACATAGCCAATTTGGCGACAGCTCTGCTGCAGAACAATTTTGGGTGGAGAAAGCGATGGGAACTGCCAAACAAAATTTGTGTTTGTGGTCCCTCCACAAAAATGAAATTGGCAATTTCAAGAATGCAAATCTTTTGTCATCTGTATGCACCCTGGGATATTCATTTTCACTGTATCACACACTCACCAAAAACCTTGCTGACAGTGAGAAAAAATTAGGTGGTGGCACCACAGCAGAGAGAGATTTTGAATTCATCAATTGAGAAATTAAAAATTTGGGAAAACGGGCCAAATTCTTTTTGATCCCTGAAGTGCTGCGAGTTGCAGTTTGTAATTATGTATTACAAACTACTACACAATAATTATTATTGAGACCTTTTGCCTTTTTAGAAAAACTGTTTTCATGATGCATGCTAGGAACTACTATTGTTTGCAATTTTATTATTTGCTATGTCCCGTTCTCACATTAAAAAAAAAAAAAAAAAATTCTTGAACACATTTCAGCTTAACCGCCATTCTGAGTAGAGATTATTTCTAAATATTATTTATATATATATTGAGAAAATTTTCAGATACCTAGTATGATAAAAAATTTAGTTATACATTCAAATTTTTAAGTCATTTTTGACTTTGAAAGTTTTCTCGAATAAATTGATAGATTCCCAAAATTTTGCAGTTACAAAACTTGAATTTTTTATGCTTTTTGTTGAAATAAAGCATTATGACGGTCTCACATAACTTGTATAAAATGTAACTCTTTTATTATTGGATAAAAAATGAGTTGATTTAAAATACAAATCCTGTCACACTTTTGAATTTTCAGTACATAAGTAAGGAAGGAAAGTTATCAAAGCATCTTAAAAAATGCTTATTTATTCAAGCATTTGAGTTAATTATATTAGCTTCCGCCCCCCTTCTTAAAATAAATAAATCATTTTAAAAAAAGATACCCATTAAAATTGCTGGATACAAGAGTAAGGTTATTCCTTCCTTTATTCAGGGCTTGGCCTGAGTCACTTTTCTCACTTTTTCTCTCTATTTTTAGAAGTTGTCACTATCGGCAACTATTTTCGACAGTTGGTCACTTTTGTCACTTTTTACTTCCTTGTACGGAGTATAAGGAAGTAATGTGATCCCGAAAAATTTCGGGGGCCAAATTTCAACGAAAAAACCATTTTGACTATCTCTTAATTTACTTTTGATATAGACTATCACTTAGAATTTTTTTGATGCATCTCATCGTAAGCTAGCATGCACGATCCTATAAACGCGTCTGCAATTCATTTTGACCAGCGGCGAGTATATTTTGTCCAGTTTTTCCATGCTGTCTGTATGTATATATGTAACTCGTATATCTCAAAAATTATTTGTCGTAGAATGTTGAAACTTTATATTTAGGATTGTTTTAGCATCTAGTTGTGCACCTCCCCTTTTGGTCTCAATCGAATGGAGAATTTAAGTAAAAGACCACCCAAAAGATTCGAAATACATTACGCTCTATGGGCCGAAATTCATTAAACTCACATATCTCAAAAACTATTGGTCTGAGAATGTTGAAACTTTATATTTAGGATTGTTGTAACATCTAGTTGTGCACCTCTCCTTTTGGTTCCATTCGACTGAATAGTTTATCTACAGGGCCGCCCAAGAGATTCTAAATACATTATGCTGTATGGGCCAAAATTCATTGAAGCATATATTAGAGGTTTTTGGCTATTTCAAACAACTCAGAAGTAATATATGATGTAAAGAGTTACAAAATGAATTTCTCCATTAAAAAAAGTGTCTTTATCATTTATAGTTCTGCTACTGGAACACGCAAAAAATTTCCAACACATTACGGTCAATGGGAATTTTAGGGGCATTCATCCATTTCATGCACAATACCGTCCTACCATATAAGTTAGGTAATGGTCCGACTACAGTCACGTGTCTCCCTCAACAACTACGCAAAAAGTCGCCAAGCTTGGCGCACATGTGTATGTATTTAACGTTCAAATCTCAAAAACTATTAGTCGTAGAATGTTGAAATTTCATATATAAGATTGGTGTAACATCTAGTTGTGCATCTCGATTTTTGGTTCCAATCTACTGGAGAGTTTATTTACAGGACCATGGAAAAGAATTTCAATACTTTAATGTCTATTGACATCTTCAATATAATACAACTGTAGACAGTCATTGTTTGGTCCATGCCCAAAATCTTGCCATTTGTCGTCGACCTTGGCAAGTTTTACCAAAATATCGCCAAATTTGGTGATAGTCTGTCATTTGGTCCATGTCCAAAATATCGTCATTTTTCATTGTCCTTGGCGAGTTTTCACGAAATATCGCAAAATTTGGCTATAGTCAGTCATTGTTTGGTCCATGCTTAAAATCTTGCCATATGTCGTCGACCTTGGCAAGGTTTGCCGAAATATCGCCAAACTTGGTGCCAAAAATTATTTCATATTTTGTATAACTCTAAATTTGACCCGTAGAAAAAATTTGGACTCTTGTATTTAAAACTATCGTAATATCTAACTGTTTTTCAATATCTTTTTTTGACTGCACAATTGACTGGGAGTTTTTAGTTACAAGGGTCAGCCAAATGACTTTAAATACGTTAAGGTGTATGGATGCATTCAATTCATTGAAAGTCTGTGGTCAATGACTACTTTGGCTATCCCCAAAATCTCGCGAAACTATCTCAAGCTTGTCGGCTTTTGGGGAAATATCGCCAAATCAAGATGTCAGAAGGAAATTCTTTCATACATTGAACTCAGCTTGGCTAATATCAGAAAGATTTTTTTTTTTGGGGCTAGAAATCGGTTAAACTTCTACTATTACTGATAATTTTATCTCTTTCAAACCAAATAAGTTTCGATGAAGTGCGCCGAAAAAATATTTTGATTTAATAGACGTGCAAGGAAGTCATTGTGTTG
>JAWZYV010015900.1:0-48967 GCA_038373885.1 Cheiracanthium punctorium
ATGTTTATAGGACTTATAGTTTTTCTACAAGGCTACGACCAAGATTTCTTTTACATTATGGCCTACGGGGAGACATTCTTGAAAGTGCGCTAGCGTTTAAACGGTACATTCGATCGAGCTTCAATTGGGTATATAGATTTGAATTATTTATCGATTCAAATTTATTTAAATGCTTGGTCATGATCTGAATCGTAAGTGTTCGGAAAGTCGAGTGGAGTCACTCCAGATTTTTTAATTCAGTAACGCATATAATTGGTCATAGCATTAATGGGTCATAGCAAGATTTTTAACTTGATGAAATAAGTAAGAGATAAGTGCATTTGAAAATAACCAACTTATTCAAAAAATGTATAAAATACAAAAATAAATTAACAATTTAAAAGAAAAAAAAACTACATTAATATGTATCATGGTAGGTGACTTAGTTTGCAAATTCAAATGCGTTTTTGATCGACCAAGAAAGACAAAGCATTATGTTCATCGTCTTAAGGGAGCCAAATGCGTTCGCCGCCTCCCCTGCTGGAGCGTTGAACTTGACAGACCGAAGAATAACAAACCTTGTGTCGGGTCGGGAGATTCTATAACGAGAAAAGCGTTGTTAACACGGCAGAGGGGAGTTATGACAAACATCCAGGCAGGTGATGCATCTTGCACACACCTTTCCGCAAATGGAACCCCAAAATAGAACAGGCACCCTCCAGAGCAGTACAAACAAGAAAATGTGCATGTTGCTCTTTCCTCAGTCAGACGGCGATGTACTTATTATCATGACCGCCCATAAGGGGAGCGGGGGCAAAGTAGGGCACTTGGCCCCCATTAGAGTTTTAGGATATTGTCTTACGATGTAAATAAAATTGCATCACAAAGCTTTGTTAAAAATTCGAAATAACTAACTGATTGCTTAAAATCCATTCTTTGCAAGTTGCATTCCATGAGGCGTTTTTTGTACACCTTCAGTTTCCATGAGAAATAAGATGTTCGAACAGCAGCTGTGTTCTTCGAAATGAAGTGAAGTGTTAAAACTTCCCGAAAATGTTTCCTTTCGATTATGATATTCGACTCACTCAATGCCGTGAAAAAACAGGACGTTGCTTGAGACACGGTCCACTGTCCACTCATGAAAGGAATGTAGGACGGAAAGAACACACATATTTTCTTTTGTTGGCACTGTTTGCACGTAACGCCATCTGTACGCGAAGTTTGGAATTGAATCGGCGCACCTGATATCTTCATGTAACTAATGTCATAGGTGGTTTGCCATTGGTGGGGCTGTCAAGAAACTTTTAAAGATAAATGATATCCTACAAGTTATTTTCAGCTATATGAATTTTGGAAAAAAAAAAAAATTATTCACAAATTCATCTTGGGAAATTTCAATAACATTCAAATATTCCTTTGTGTTACGGCAAACAAAAATAAAATGTGTGCGTCAATGTGCAAAATAGACATATTCACATGCTTTAAAATCATTATTCGAAATTAAGGCATCCAAGAACGTGTACGTCAGTTAAGAATAGCGAAAATTCTTAAAGGATTGTGTTAACCCTTTAACGCGCGGTGTCCTCGCCTTGAGGACACCAAACTCTGACGTTCTGACTGTTGCCAGTCACGAAGAATCGATTTAATTTCTATAAAAATGCTTGAGGGTGATATAGCTACACGAGAATCCTTTACTTTTTAGCACATCCTTTCCCGTAAAAACAGTCGATTATTCGTAAAATTGTCAGGATTATCTTTAATAGCATTGTCATATGTTGAAAACTGGAAGAATACGATGGAAATACATGGGTATAGAAGCACAACTGGATGGACTGTCCAATGCTGAAAAAAGGGTAGACGTTGCCATCGCTCGATTTAACTACCATCAAGAGGGCGGTCGATCGAATCGTTCATCGCGTGCCACAGATCTAGAGACCCTCTTTTGACACAGCTGGCCACAGATCGAGAGACCGTCTTTTGACACAGCTTTCGCCAGCTGTGTCAAAATAGGGTCTCTAGATCTGTGGCACGCGATGAACGATTCGATCGACCGCCCTCTTGCTGGTAGTTAAATCGAGCGATGGCAACGGATGCCCTTTTCTTCAGCATTAGGAAATGGTTGCGCCTCAAACAGTTAACTGTGGAAACAATAAGGTCCACATAAGTGGACCGCTGGAGCGAAGAGGTTAAAAATGACGCGCATAAATTCGAACACATTCCTGGTAAAATAGGGTCGTATAAACTTCCACTCGATCCATCTCGTTCGATGAATGCATAAATAAATACACGTAAAAGAAAAAATAAAACGGAGATTTCAGTGCAGGCGCCGAGTACTCAATATTTTAAAAGGAGATGAGCCACTTTTTGTCCGCCATAAAACCGTGCGAGTTTCTTTCTTCGTTTGTTTTTTATTGGAATATGTAAGTTTTGCTTCATTTTAGGAGAAAAGGTGTACATCATCGATTTTTTCTGCTTAAACGGGCACGTTCTTTCAAATGGCTGAGTAAAAAAAAAAAGGGATTTTCTATGATTTAGTGTGGAAGCACACGAGTAGGGAGCCACGACTTAGGATGAGGCTAGTGCCAGAAACGGGGCTTTGGAGAAATGCGCTCTGTGCGCAGCCAGATTGTACGAAATAAACATCGTAGGGATGGAAAGTATCCGTGTACTTGTCGATTTATTACTTCCTAGTACGAAGTTCGAGATAGTGATGGCAGAAGTGTTCGGTATTTAGATTTTGATGAAAAAAAATGATTCTGACTACTGCTCGCCCAAAGATAAAAGATCGGCTTTGGCACGCTGCCCAAAAAATTGCGATATGTTTCACAGGGAAGATGGGTTCAAATGTGCAAGGACTCTTAAAATTCTATACTGTAGTAGTGTCTTTTAGAGTCATTTGGACTTTCATTTTGGATTTACAAAATACTTCCGTATTGCCAGTTGGCCAAAATCTAGCCAAAAAATGGCTGAATTGGCAGCCCTGTCCGCAGGCACTATAGTTAGAATTTCTTGCACATCTAAACCCATCTCCCCATTGAAAAAAATCGCAGCATCCATTTTTTGGCAGCGCGCCAAAGCCGACCTTATATCTTTGGGTGAGCAATACCTCTAAACTGACTTTCATGAATTTTTGAGAGACGTCTTTGCACATACGCATGTATATATGTTCTATACAAGCATGCACAATAGGGTGGAGCACTCTTATATGGGAAAAATATTTTTGTTCAATTTTCATTTATAATAGTGATCAAAGTGTGACCCAAGATTAGAGGATTTTAAAAAGCATTACTTTTTTTTAAATTAGTATTTTCCTTCTACCCGCGCATTTATTTTGAAAATTTACTTTGTGCTACCATACTGATAAAACTTGAAGGAGCATATTGTTTATAAATTCTATTAAACTATTTATTATTATGAAAAAAAACAAGTCATATAGAACAAATTAATGCTAATTTACTAAAAATGTGAGCCACTTAAAACATAAAATATACATAAGCATACATAAAAATAGTCAAAAGAGACCTTAAAATCACGTTTGGTGTCGAATTTGGGCATGCGTTTTCTTGACTCAATTTTTGATTTTATGCGACCTTCTCTGGCCTTCTTATCACATACCTGCATAGAAACCTCTGTTAGTATCTTGACTGAACGTTCTATACAGCCTGGGTATGGCATGGCAGTCTTAGAAAAGGTATTTTTGTACTTCCTTTTGTTTCCACCATCGAAAGCAAATCTTCATTCTTGACGTCTCTAAGGATGGGAGGTTGAAAATATTTTTGTTGCCAATCTATAAGGTCTGTGTATGATTTGGCATTAAGCTTAATTTTAGGGACCTCAAAAATACGAGGGACCTTTTCAGAATGAGTCGCTTCTCTTGCTTTTATAATCCTTCTAGCAGCAAGTTCACGAATGTGTTTCTGAGGATCTGAGAGCATCGACAACAGAAGATTCTCAGGATGCGCAAAGAAACTGTTCCGCTCAATGACAGGGTCGACTACTTTTTTTAGTTTAATTGGAAGGTATCGAGAATTCGAAACCAATTTCCAAAAATTTCTAGACCCATCTTTGCATGACGGATGAGTTTTAATTTGGAACCAAACAGGCGCGTAAACTCTAACAACAAACGTGGCAAGACGATTAAGGTTTTCAGATGGTTTACTTGTGAAAATATATAGCCTTAATATCTTGTTGGCTTTTGTTAACCATCGAGCATGCGACATTTTCCCTGGAGCTCTGTTTTAGATCGGGAGGACAATCGCTACTCATTACAGCTGATGTAATATCGTACAAGTAACGTTGGTCAGAACTTAGGTCTTTGATGAAATCGGCCAAAATATCCGGCAAAACGCTTTCTATCTTTTCATACCGTTCAATAGGATTTTTTTCACATTTTTCTAGCAATCTTCCAATAGTACCAGAATAGGAACTTGGCCTAGTAGTTGCCCCATCTAAGAATGAAAACAAGTGTTTTAAAGGTAATTCATTCGTGTGTCTTTTACTCACGATCCATTGTAAAGGCATATGATCCATTGTAAAGGTTGATTCAAACGTTTTTCTAACAACCGTATTACACCACCATTTTTCCCTGTGTTTGTTGCTGTTCCATCACAACCAACAGCTACAGTTTCTCTCAATGAAACGTTTTCAGAAGAGAACACGTCATACATAGCATGTTCTATGCTCTTGGCCGTCCCAGTACTTGGGACAGCGTGGCCGACATAAACAGAGTCAGGTTCCTTGATAACAGAACTTCTACAATAACTTGGCGGTATTTTTTGACTACTTTTTTGACTACATTTAAAACTTCTGCCATCAAAGTATATAGTTGTAACACTGACAACTCTATTTTTAGCTAATATTTCTTTGCGTCCTTTTGATCTTTCACGGCGCAATTTTGATCTATCTATTACTTCGACATCTGACATAATGTCATTGAGAACTGCTGATGCGATTGCAGCAGCAGCTCTATCAGATACGCCATATTGGTCACATGTTTTTGACAAAGATGGCAAACCGAGTTTTGGCTTTTTTTTGGACCCTTGGTGCTTTGAAGAACACAGCTCTACAGTATCTTCTGACTCATCTAATATAAGAGGGGCTCGTGGGAAAGTTCAACTCTATTCTCCTGTTTATCCTCATATGTCACAGAAGCGTAATATTGTTCTAGTTTTTGATTTCTATCATTTCGCTTTTCTATATTTTTGTTTGTGAAACGTCTATACCACCAATAACCATTTTCCTGCCAGTCCTCTGATTCGTCAGAAAAAGCAATTCTTCTTTCGCAACTCTTCTTTCTTTTGGGCATTTGCATTGGCGAACGTTGCAAAATTCAAATCAAATGCGCCGGTAGATAGACTCAAAATAAATAAAAAATATTTTAGGATACGCTTTTTGAAAGGTTGGGTCACATTCTTATAGCTATTAAAAAGCAATTTGGCAAAATTTAATTTTTCGCTCCACCATTATGCACAATCCATTTTGACCGACCGCGAGTCCATTTTGATCAGTTTATCCCCGACATCTGTACGTACGTATCTTGCGTATCTCGAAAACTATGAGCCATAGAATGTTGAAATTTTGTATTTAGGATTTTCGTAACATCGAGTTGTGCTTCTCCTTTTTTGGTTCCAATCGACTCGATAGTTTATCGACAGAGCCGCCCAAAAGATTTTAAATACATCACACTTTATGGTCAGAAATTCATTAAAGAGCATTTTAGAGGTATTAGGCTACTTAAAATGACTCAGAAGTGATATATGCTGTTAAGAGTTACAAAATGAATCTCTCCATCGAAAAAAGTGTAGCTATCACGTATGGTTCTTCTACAGGAACACTCAAAAAATTCCGCCACATTACGGTCAATGGCAGTTTTAGAGACATTCATCCATTTTAAGCACAACACCGACCTACCATATAGTTAGATAATGTTAATAGTTTTCCTAGCATCTTTTTACTTCCTTGCACGAAGTAAAAGGAAGTATAGGGATGGCGAAAATGTTTCTGTATTTAGATTTTGATGAAAAAATGGATTTTGACTCTCTCTAAATTCACTTGAAGAGATTTTTGAGAGATGTCTCAGCGTATGCTTGTATATGTTCGTACAGATGCATGTACAATCCACTTTGACCAACGCAAGTTCATTTCGACTCGTTTTTTCCTGACGTGTGTACGTGCGTACATATGTAAGTAACTCCCATGTATCAAAAAATCTGGAGTGACTCCCCTCGACATTCCGAACACTTACAATTAAGATCATGACCCAGCATTTAAATCAATTTCAATCGATGAATCATTCAAACATAGATACCCAATGGAAGCTCCATCGAATGCGCCGTTTAAACGCGAGCGCACTTTCAAAAATGTCCCCCCATAGGAAATCGTGTAAAAGAAATCTGGGTCGTAGCCCTGTAGAAAAACTATAAGTCCTATACACATCGAAATCAATACCGGTCTTGCGACGGTGGTTTATAACGTATATACCCAATTGGAGCTCCATCGAATGTACCGTTTAGGAGCTATCGTGTTGACTCACATACACACGCACACATACATACATGCATCTCGTAAAAATAGCATAAATAAATTCAGAAGACTACAAAACGTGTCCATACACCCAAATCGCGAAGTCGAATATTTTCGTGATGACAATACTTTCCTTACAGGGTACATGTTCGGAAAGTAAAAATCATTATAATCCCAGATAGCTGAAATTTTATATTTAGGATTGTTGTAACATCGAGTTGTGCACTGTGATTATCGGTTTTAATCTGCTGGACACGGGCGTAACTTACTAAGGGTAAGAGGCCCCCTAATATTCAAGGAAATTCAGATATCACCCATTTTAAAATGGTATTTTCTACAATAGGACACATTTTGCCCCCTCGACCCAAGGTTGCATGCCGTTTACGCCAATGCTGTTGAACAGTTTATTGACAGTGCGACATTTCAGTACATTACATTCTGCCGGTAGTCATTCTGTAACTCCTTAAGTCTCACACCGTCAAAATCCCGGGCTTAGCTTTCTCCCTCTGTTTCGCGTGCCCGTGATACTTCCGGCCACGAGTGTTCAAAAAGATAAGAGCCTGTCAATTCTTATACACGGAATTTATATCATAATATGTTACAGTGAAAACCCGAATTAACTAGGGAAAATGCGTTCTGACTGACAGCGCTCGGGAAAAACCGTTTTCCCAAGTGCGGAATGTTGATGCTTTATGCACTAAAAATTGGATCTTGCTCCCCCCTCGAAAATATGATAACGCCGGCCCTTTTGCGAGACCCAAAAAGCATCACTGGGTCCGGCCCCCTCGAAAATATGCTAACGCTGGCCCCTTGCAAGACCCAAAAAACATCAATGGGTCCGGCCATCGCTTTAGGGGCCCTCTCGAAAATATGCTAACGCTGACCTTTTTGCGAGATCCAAAAAAACATCAGTGGATCCGGCCACCGCGGTAAGGGCCCCCCTCGAAAATATGCTAACGCTGGCCCTTTGAGAGACCCAAAATAAAACATCAGTGCTTCCGGCCACCACTGTAGGGGGCCCACTGGAAAATATGCTAACGCTGGCCCTTTGCGAGACACAAAAAAAAAAAAAAAAACATGAGTGGGTCCGGCCACCACTGTAGGGGGCCCACTGGAAAATATGCTAACGCTGGCCCTTTGCGAGACCCCAAAAACATCAGTGGGTCCTGCCATCGCTTTAGGGGGCCCCCTGGAAAATATGCTAACGCTGTTGGAGCCCCTCGAAAACGTGCTACCGCTACCGGAATAAAACGGGTTCTCCCTATCGGGTTTTCCCTAACGCACTCAGTTAGAACGCGTTTTGCCTAGTTAATTCGGGTTTTGACTGATATCCAGTTTTCACTGTAACATATGTATATATATCATTTTACGCAACAGACGACAGTACCAGACAATTGTTAGCTTAATTCGGAGATTACTTTTAAATAGAGGGTAGCACTACTCCAGTACGCGTAGTGATGACAGGCATCTTTACTCACTTTTTTTATTTATGTTCAAAGAAAACTTCAATAAAATTCTCCTTGAGTGTTTAAAACATATATTTCTAGTGATTTCCTACTGACCAGAAAACACACATTCAGTCACTAACAATCTTAAATGTTGGCTTTTCCTGAAAATTGAACTTTTTTTTTTTTTTTTTTTTTTTTTTTTCCTTTCGCGCTCAAAAACATGTCCGAAATATTAAATGATTACATGCAGTGTACATGAACTTATTTTTATGCAAGCGTATTTTAGAGATTTTCGGCCATTCCAAACCGCTGTTGTAAATGCATGCATTTCGGTATGATGTATTGCTTTCATGAAGTGGCAGAGTTGGGGAGGGGGAAAAACGATCGAATCAAAAATATAAAGTCGATTTCCGAGTGGCTTTTGACCGCCTCCGCCCCTTCCAGTGTCCGAAGTTAGAGGGTGGAGGGGGTGGGAGGAGAGACGAATCGGGTCTTAATAATCCTGACAATTCCGAAATCCGATCGACACAAGTTGATGGATGATCGGAACACTTTTATCTTTTTTTGGAATTCGCCATTTTTATTTCTGGATCTCTTTCTATACGTATATATATTAGCCATTTTTTTTCCACTCTTTTTCTGGATATCAGGTGTATGTCTGGAGAACCCTTCCTTGAAGACACTTTCTAAGACACTTTTATTTTTATTCTTTGTTCTATAAAAGACCCTTTTCCCCCTCCCGTTCGTTAGATAACAATAGTGAAGATTTGTTTTTAAAGTAGTTATGCGAGGTGAGTTATTTGCAAAAGTTCTTTAATTTTAACTTTGTATGTTTATACATTGGCATATTTATTAGATCGAAATGCAGACAACGGATTTTTTTTTTCTTTAATGTCCAGCATAGAAATACAGCCAATTTAACAGCGGCGATTAAAAAGATTTTTATTGCTAAATTAATGTTTTGGCATTTCAGGATACCTTTTTTTGTTTAAAAAATACCATTTAGATTTCATCCTCATGCGTAGTTACGCTGAACATTTACTCGCTGATTCTGTCACAGTTGCGGTTCGACCACTCCAGAATAAAACTTTCACTGCTATTTCTCCAAAAAGATGAAAAAGTTATACTCGGAAAACGTAACTGAATCCACGGATTTTTTATACGTATTAAAAACGGCTTACAAATTTCAGTAATATATATGTTACGGTCAAAGCCGGGAGTTCGGCCAGTTCGCGATTTGGCTGGCCGATTAGCGTTTTGGCCAAGAGGTTTGGCCCAAGTCCGAAGTACTTGCAATTAACCCATTTATGCCTAGTGTCCCTTTTTTGGGACGGCATTTTCGCTATTCGTCGAAAACGTTATTTATTTTTCCTAGCCTTTATTCATGAGTATTGAGCCTCCACTCTACAAAATATTTTAACATGACCCAGTAGGATGCTGATATTTTGATTTTTATGCATAAAGATTTTAAAAGAAATTATCCCTTGTTCAAGAAGTTGACATCAGAAATTGATCTATTATTTCTGTTATCAGTAAAAATCGAAGAAAGTCGCAAAAATATCCAGGCACAAATGGGTTAATATTGCATACTCTACTTCGGCTGGCCATTTCCTGAAGTGGCTTGTAATCCCTGGCCTAAGCCCGAAGTGATCATGGTAGACTGAGCGGTATCTATTTGCCTTTGCAAAAAGTTTCCTATTTTTTGAAGCGATCTTTCGGGAGACAATGTGATCTGGGATCTTCAGCATGAGGTCCATGGAGCAGAAAAAGACTAAGGATACTCCTTAAAGGTAGTTGAAAAATGGAGTACTCCATTTGCCTTTGTTACGCAACGCATTGGCTCAAGATATATTGGGTTGGCAAAAAGTAATTGCGTTTTTCCGTATGTCAATATTTCGCCTGGCCAAAACTACTGAAGTTAATGATGCGAAATTTGGCACGTACGTGAGTTCTTCAACATAGGTGCTAGATCAGAGAGCATTTTGCAAAATTCGTAGTCTTAGGGGGGGTAAGGGGCCAAAAAGTTCCTTTCACATATCCCGCGTGATCTTAAATAAAAATAGAGATATCCGTGACATTCTTTCTGTCAAATGCAGCAGTCACGAATACCTAAAAATTAATTTCAGGACATTTTTAATAGTGTCCTCTAAGGAGGATAGAAGCGAAAAAAGGGGGAGGGTGGCCATCTTTTATGGACGAAAAAAAATACTGCCAGTGAAATTCTTACTTTAAAATGTAACAAATATGAATCGTATGTTCAGGCACAGCTTACCTGTAATTAAAAACCTGTTGAAAACTTATTTGCTTGAATTTTATACAAGAAAACGCAATTACTTTGTTGCCAACCCAATAATTCGTCATTTTGAAGGGCGCAAATCCAATATTCTTCGCGCTATCTCGTTGTTTCAGCGTATACGCTCACTGAATCATTTCTATTATGGATTGAATATGAGAACAGAATAAAAAGAGATACTATTTTTATATATTACACGCTTATTTTTAACTCAGAGATGTCACTTATATTTGAACTCGTTTCTAAAGCAATTGTACTTTTATAAAAAGAAAAGAAAAAAAAATACAGTACACAGAAGTACTCATTTTTTAAATACTTCAATTTTAACAGTGTGTAAAACAACATGCTCTTGATTTATTTCTTCCTCCTTTGGCCGATCGTCTCAAGCCACTTTGAGAATCGGCCGGCCAAAGCCCGAAATCAAGAAAAAATCGGACATCGGCCGGTAAGTTTACAGCAGCGGTGGCCAAAACGCCGATGGGCCGGCCAGTCCGCGAACAGGCCGAAATATATATATGTATACTAGCTGAAGTACCCGTCCTTGACGGGTTAGTGAATGCAAATTTCCAAAAAGCAAGAACTTTCGTCAGCATTGTAGGAGTACACAGAATGGATGGAGTAGGTTGCCAAAGTAAAGAAAGCGAAGTTATAATTTTCATGTATTGTTAAAATATTACAGGTTAGAGAGTAACTAAGTCATATCATTTCATTCGCTTGAGTCGTAATTATGGGATGCGCGAACGAATATTGACGCAAATTGAAATAATTTTCGCAAAATCTCAAAATCTAATCAACATTTTTGAAAAATTGGAAGCCTAGAATTTAAGTTGTGTGACAACCTATCACATGTCACCCTATTTCGTTTCATTCCCTTCAGTCTTTATTTCGTGATGCTGGAACAAAATTTCAGCATTTTAAAACAATTATCACAAAATCTCAAAATGGAATCAAAATATTTTAAAATTTCAACGCCTATAAATTAAGATGAGCAACTACCTATCCTATCACTCAATTTCGTATCATTCGGAATAGTGGTTATTACGTGATGTTTGAAGAAATATAAACGTATTTTGAGAGAATTTTCACAAAATCTCAAAATCTAATGAAAATGTTTAAAAAACTGGACACCTGTAAATTATGTTGAGCAACCATCTATCATGTGACCCAATTTCATATCATTCGCTTGAGTCGTTATTACGTAATGCTAGAACAAAGATTCACTCAGTTTTAAACGATTTTCGCAAATTCTCGAAATGTGATCGATTTTTTTAATTATATGCTAATAGTTTATGGTCAGTGACCACCTATCATTTCACCCAATATCATTTTTTCACCTTTGCAGTTATTACGTGATGTGCGAACACAAATTTACGCAGTTTGAAAGGATTTTCGCAAAATCTCAAAATACAATCAAGATTTTTTAAAAATTCGACTCCTATGTAGTTTTTCTACAGGGGTACGACAAAGATTTCTTCTACATGATGGCCTATGGGGAGACATTCTTGAAAGTGCGTTAGCGTTTGAACGGCACATTCGATGGAGCTTCCATTGGGTCTATATGTTTGAATGATTCATCGATTTAAATTTATTTAAATGCTCGGTCATGATCTTACTCGTAAGTGTTCGGAAAGTTGAGTGGATTCACTCCAGATTTTTATTTATGTTCAAAGAAATCTTCAATAAAATTCTCCTTGAGTATTTAAAACATATATTTTTAGTGACTCCCTGCCTACTAGAAAGCGTACATTCAGTCACAATAATCCTAAATGTTGGCTTTTCCTGAATATTAAACTTTTTTCTTCTTTCTTTTGAGCTAAAAAAATTTCCAAAACCTTAAATGATTACATGCAGTGTACATGAACTTATTTTTAAGCAAGCGTATTTTAGAGATTTTCGGCCATTTCAAACCGCTGCTGTAAATGCATGCATTTCGGTATGATGTATTGCTTTCATGAAGTGGTAGAGTTGGGAGGAAAAAAGTGATCGAATCAAAAATATAAAGTCGATTTCCGAGTGGCTTTTGACCGCCCCCGCCTCTTCCAGTGTCCGAAGTTAGAGGAGTGAAGGGGTGGGAGGAGAGACGAATCGGGTCTTAATAATCCTGACAATTCCGAAATCCGATCGACACAAGTTGATGGATGATCAGAACACTTTTATCTTTTTTTGGAATTCGCCATTTTTATTTCTCGATCTCTTTCTATACGTATATATGTTAGCCATTTTTTTTCCACTCTTTTTCTGGATATCAGGTGTATATCTGGAGAACCCTTCCTTGAATACACTTTCTAAGACACTTTTATTTTTATTCTTTGTTCTATAAAAGACCATTTTCCCCCTCCCGTTCGTTAGATAACAATAGTGAAGATTTGTTTTTAAAGTAGTTATGCGAGGTGAATTATTTGCAAAAGTTCTTTAATTTTAACTTTGAATGTTTATATATTGGCATATTTACTAGATTCGAAATGCGGTCAACGATTTTTTTTTTATGTCCAGCATAGAAATAAAGCCAATTTAACAGCAGCGATTAAAAAGATTTTTATTACTAAATTAATGTTTTGGCATTTTGGGATACCATTTTTCGGTTTAAAAAAATGCCATTCACATTTCATCCTAAAATACAGTTAAGCAGAACACTTACTAGTTGATTCTGTCACAGTTGCAGAATAAAGCTTTCACTGCTATTTCTCCAAAAATATTAAAAAGTTATGCTCGGAAAACGAAATTCGCTTATATTTAGAAAAACGTTGCTCTTTTTTAAGGGGACAGGGGGTGTTCATATTCGAAATTTTGATTTTTGAATTTTGATTCGAAATTTTGATTTTAACATAATAGTTTGCATCTATATTGAAACTAAAAATTAAAAAATAAGTAATTTTTTAAATGAAAACTTAATTTAAAAAAATACGCCTTCTATTTTTACTTCCCGAACATGTACCATGTAAGGAAAGTATTATAATCATGAAAAAATTCAACTTCGAGATTTCGATGTATTGACACGTTTTGAGGTCTTCTGAATTCATCTATGGTATTTTTACGAGATGTATGTGCGTATGTGTGCGTGTGTGTGTGTATGTGAGTGAACACGATAGCTCCTAAACAGGGTATTCGATGGAGCTCAAATTGGGTATCTATGTTAAAACCACGGTCGCAAGACCGGCATTGATTTTGGTGTGCATAGGATTTATAGGTTTTCTACAGGGCTACGACAAAGATTTCTTTTACATTATGGCCTATGGGAGGAAATTCTTAAAAGTGCGCTACCGTTTAAACGGTACATTCGATGGAGCTCAAATTAGGTATACATGTTATAAACCACCATCGTAAGACTGGTATTGATTTGGATGTGTAAAGGACTTATAGTTTTTTTACAGGGATACGACCAAGATTTCTTTTATATTATGGCCTTTTGGGGGAATTCTTGAAAGTGCGCTAGCGTTTAAACGACGCATTCGATGGAGCTTCCATTTGGTATATGTGTTTGAAGTATTCATCGATTCAAATTTTTTTAAATGCTGGGTCATTATCTTAATCGTAAGTGTTCGGAAAGTCGAGTGGAGTCACTCCAGATTTTTTTACTTAAAATATCCCATGCGCATTCCAAATTAATAAAAAGCTATAATTTTTTTTAAATGCACTTTCATTATATGTATGAACATATCAGTGCATTCATTTTTATGTGTGACAAGGGTGAGCTTTATATAAAAATTAAATTCATGTGAGATGTAGCTTTTTTTCAAATTTCCATCCTATCGTTACATTTAAATTCCTATATCTCTATTAAATAACCTTTGTTTGAAAATTTAATGCACAATTATGTTCATACATGCATTATAAGTGTACTATACAAAAAGTACACTTTTTTATTAATTTGGAATACGCATAGGATATTTTGAAAAATCTATTGAATGCGCATATTTTTCTCATTGTTGCGGAATTACTCTGCTACTCCTGGGGTTCGTCGTTCTAAAGTCCTGTTGGTGTAAAAAAAGTTCAAGTAAAACGTCACTTGTCAGGATGGAACACGAACTTTATTGCTTCTAGAACTTCGTAGAACCATCAGCTGTACACAATACACAAGCACAATCTAGCAGTAACGTGCTTTTAACAGTCCGCTTGGATCAGAAGCTCTCACCAATGCTGTATTTCTCACACAAAATAAGTCACTTTCACAGGCAAAAATTCCGTGGAAATATTCAAGGGATATAGTACACAATCCCTTAAGACACAGCAATGAAGAATTGACACACAGCACTTTAAAAACAGCTTCACAAAACAAGCTAAAACACAGCTTCTATAGCACACAGAACAAGCGTACTGAGAGCTCTTCACACGTTGAGCGTTCAATCCGCACTGACTTTTCGGGGCGACGCGCGCTTCTATAAATAGCCGACGCAGGAGGTAGAAGAGGTTTCCAGAAAAGTCAATTTCTCGAGGGTTCTACATAAAGCGTGAATTTTGATGACGTCATAGAAGAGAAATGCTAGGTTATTATGCGTTTTAATGGAGGAAAAACAACTTCCAGGCCCCATTGGGAAAATCGCGCCCAATGACTAAAAAATCGCCAAGCTTGGCGACTTTTGGCGAAATATCGCCCAATTGGGCGCCCAAAATAAGTCCCCAAATGTGAAGAAATCGAAGCTCTAGGACTAATATTTCTCTAGTTTTCTAGAACCTCCATTGAAAAACAATGGCAAACCGAAACCTTCCTATCTCCGGTTCTAATTGGCCGATTTGGATGCAACAAAAAGCAAAATGTATCTATTGGAAGCGTAGAATACGAATTTTAAGCCACAGAGCAGCGGGTTGCCCCGAAAATTCGTAACAATATTAATATGTTTGAAAAAGAAAAGGTTTAATTTTTTATTTTTAGTGTTAATGTAAATTTAAACCTTTGTGTTAAACAACTTTATGTATGATTTGAGACTAAAAATTAAGAAATGACAGTTTTCAATTTTAACGTCCCTTCTCCCCTTGCGAAAAAAAAAATCCCATGTAAGTAAAATAGTCAGCGAGAAATTTAATAATCAAAATGATGACTTACACCATAGTTTACCTATTATATTGGCGTCGGTTTTCAGGCGAGAAAATCTTTACTTTAGGGGGCCCACTATAATATAGGGGAGTTTATAAAAGTTAAATAATGATCCCATTGTTGTGAAATGGCCATTACGCGTTAATTTTACCCGAATGGATTGGTATTGTGTTATGAAATTAGTGATTATTGAGTCTTTTAACGGGGTCATCCACTCATTACGTCACGCTTCTAGATAAGGAATTTTAAAAGAGAGTGTAAGAGAGAATGACAAAATAATGGTTCAAACAAATTCACAAAATATAATGTACATCTCAACCATATTTACATATTCTATATACATATTTATAATGCCCATCTGTATACAAATTGTGGTCATTGCCACCAAATAGCTATTACACATGCCCCTATTTGCATACACATACTTATACACACATACATATACATACATATACACACACACACATATATATATATATATATATATATATATATATATATATATATATATATATATATATATAATGTATAAAAAGGTAATTTGGGTTTTACTAGTTTGGGTATTGTTCAAGCGGGTACTTTCACTGTAAGTTTTACTTTCCTGTCATACTTGCCATGCGCGCTCTGGAGCTATGTTTTATTTATTTTGTTATTTGTCAAACATCAGGCCGTCGATTCTGAGTTCCGTAGATGTACACGTGACCCCACGCCTTTGTAGCCCCGGATGCGGGTCATGTTGGTAAATGTGCGTGGTTCGATCAGAGATAAGAGGGAGGCGGAGTTATGTCTTCGCAAACCACGTGGTGTGGTAAGCGTAAATACTCCCGCACATCGAAAATCGAGAGACTTCTGCCACTGGGACTGCTTAATGAGTCCACGCTGATTTTTGTACCCGTCTCCCCTCCCCTCTTCTCATTCTAAATTGTAACTTAATTGTAATGTTCAATAAACCATATTACCTGCCTTAACTCTGAAGCTTACTTGAAATATCTGACGTCTCATATATATATATTGGTCCACGGGAGAATGGCAGTTTAAATGCCTGAGTGTAGTGTAAGAGCTTCGCTCAGCCCAATGAATAGGATAAGAACTTAAAATTATAGACGGTGTTTTACAGTATTGCAGGATTTTTCTTGAAAAGCCCTTTCCAGCCGTAAATGTTCTCTCTATTTTGGTTTTGGCTTTTCGAAGAGTAGAGGCCAACATTTCATTGTTTATTTTAATTTTTCACTTTAACGCTACATACCGGATGATTCAGAATAGGTGTTAAGGCGATTCTTTTTTAAGCCGTAATTGATCGAAACATACTTCGAATTAGAAAATTCGTCCAATGAAGAGTCGCTTTCAGATATAGCATTTTTTTTTTACTGGGGGTTGTATACCTATTAAAATACGAAATTTAATTTTTATACGGTCTCTCCTTTCCTACCCTTTATATTCAGAAGAATGTTGCTCTTTGCCTAAGAAAATGAATCAAACAAATCCCGCGTCTCTACGTGGAATAGTTAGCCAGAAAATTAATTTTGAAAATGGTGACTTACACTAGAGATGAGACGGGCTCAGCCCGAGCCCGAAAGCCCGGGGCCGAACCGGGCTCGGGCTCTGTCATTCACAATTGCGTTCGGACTCGGGCTCGTGAAAAATTTCTCCTTTATTGAACATACTCCTTGAAACAGATTTTAAAAAGTGATTCATGGGGAAAAGAAAAGTACAGTCAACTCCGGTTATAGTGAACCTCTTCGGACCCTCCAATTTCGTTCACTCTATCCGAAGTTCACTCAAACCCAAGTGTCTTCATGATGGATAGAGATACTGTGTGTGAATCGGAACTCATGGTTTGCGTTCACTATAGCTGATGGTTCTCTCTATCCGGGTTCACTATAACCGGAGTTGGCTGTACTTATAAAAAAATAGCGACACTGGCGCCTAGAAGGTGCGTTAAGATCTTTGGATATTTCAGAACGGCGGCTTATATTCATGAGTGAGTCAAGAGATCCGATATTATTGGATAAACATATGGATCAATAAAGAATTAGAAAGTGCATTGAGAGTTTGCAACTCTATTTGTCTTTAATTTGCACAAACGGAAAAATTCATTGTATTCTATCCATGAAGTAATTGGATTTTTTTCACCTTTAACTGAAATTTCGGGCTCGGGCGGGCTCGGATTAAAAGTCCTCGGGCTCGGGCTTCAAAAAATGAGCCCGAACTCATCTCTAACTTACACCACATTACCTAATGTGTTGGCACCAGTTCATCGGCAAAAAAAAAAAAAAAAAAAAAAATCTTTAACTTTAGGAGACCCACTGTGAGTTGATAAAAGTTAAATAATGATCCCATTGTCGTGAAATGGCAATGAAACGCGTTCAAACATGTGAAACGGACAGGTACAGTTTTATCAGAATGGATCGGTACTGCGTTATGAAATGAGCGCTAGTTCAGTCTTTTGGGTGGTTCATTCATCAAATTATGTCACGCTTCCAGAGAAGGAATTTGAAAGTGTAAAAGAGAATGGCAAAATAATGGCGTGTGTTACTATGGTGTGGTCACTTTCTCTTAGAAACTGCCAAATATGCTTTACAGGAAAATTCGAGTTAAATTAGGATTTGAGAAGTCAATAATTGTGTCTGTCGAGGGAGTATTAACATAAATGAGCGTCAGTTGAAAAGTAATTATATTTTTCTCACTTTTGAGACATTCCCACAGTGCTTGTCGGCAAATACCAACATTTTCGAATTGCAATATCTCGCTAACTATTCCATTCGGAGACATGGGATTTTTTAATGTACCTTCTTAGACACATACCATTTTCTAAATATAAGTGGAAAGAAAAGAGGGACCGTATGAAAATTAAATTTCGTATTTTAATATGTATACAGCCCCTAGTAAAAAATATTGCCATTTCTTAAAACTACTCTTCATTGGACGAACTTTTCTAATTGGAAGTGTCTTTCGATCACCTACGGTTTAAAACAGGTCTGGGCAATCTTTGAAAAGTTCCGGGCCAAACTTAAGGATGTTAGCGAAATCGTGGGCCGTATAACATAAGCGTAAAGTTTTCAAAATTATTCGGGGGGCCGGGCCCCACAACCACATATATTCACGTCAGTGGAGTAGCCAAGGGGGGAGGTTAGGGGGTTATACCCCTCCCCATGAGGAATTTTTTGCCATACAAAATGTATATTCCTCACTCCCTTATCATACACCAGTACCGTATACATACATGTGAGTTGCAGAAGTCGTACCCCACCCCCTTCCCCATGAAAAATGTCTGGCTACGCCACTGATTCACGTACATATAACTTACTCTTAACTGCCAACTAGTACGGAATAGAATGAACCACTTTTTCTACATGATTTTTCGGCTTAAAATAGAGCAAAATGTTTGTGCTGCGCGCTCGAGCTGGTTACTATTTTGAAAAAAATAATTAAAAAATAGACTGTTTTCAAAAAGTGGTTAATTACATTCCGTAGTAGTTGGCAGCTATGACTTACTATGTATAAGTGTCAATTATTGGAGGCGCCCATGAAGTGGCTCTCTGGGTCCATAGAATTCTACACCTATGTAAGGTAAGTATCCATGTTAGTATCTTTCTGCCATGTTATAAGTTAAAAATAGAAGCAAAGAAAAAAATCCAATAGGAAAAAAACATTTTCGATGAGAGAGTGCATTTTAGACACATCTGAATTTTTCTTCATTACACACTTTACATTGCATAATCTGATTTTAATGAACCAGAGCCTGGCGAGGGCAGCTTATTAGTAACATTGTGTGTTACATGGCGTCACAATGAATACTAAATCATGATTGAAACCAAAAGAAGAAAATTTTAAAAGTACAGGTAAAGGTTTTTTTTAAACGTTTGTAAATGGCGTAAAATACTTTTTTTTATGTCAGTATAAATTATTTTTCTGTATTGAGTAGTCAATTATTGGGTGGGCTCAGCCCCTATTCACAATTTATTGGGAGGCTCGCCCCCACGGGCCCATATAACTCTACGCCTATGCCGTATAATTGGGGTTTATCTGGGATTTTGAATGGTTTATACGGGTTTTTGATATATTCCACGGGCCAGATCAAAAGCGTGGGTGGGTCGCATCCGGACCGCGGTTCGGAGGTTGCCGGTGTGTGGTTTAAAAGATAATTGCTTGAACATCTGTTCTGAATCACCCGGTTATCTCTAAAACAATAACGTTACTTTTAAAATCGGAAAATTGACACGTTCCACTATTTTAATCAATGCTTTGTCATTTTTAACTGCAGGAATCGGCTCTATCAATGCAGAAAAGTTGAAAGCTACCACAATTACGTTGTAGTGGGAATGATTCTCGATTTTTTATATTCATGAAAAGTTTTACTGAAAAATGTCATACATTCACACCATTGGACCGATTCGCGCAAATAAATTAAAAAATCTGGAGTGACTCCACTCGACTTTCCGAACACTTACGATGAAGATCATGACCAAGCACTTAAATAAATTTGAATCGATGAATCATTCAAACATATATACCAAATGGAAACTCAATCGAATGCACCGTTTAAACGCTTGCGCACTTTCAAGAATTTCTACCCATATGCCATTATGCCATAACATAAAAGAAAGTTTTGTCGTAGCCTTTTAGGAGAACTATAAGTCCTATACACATCGAAATCGATACCGGTCTTACGATGGTGGTTTATAACATGTATACCGAATTTGAGCTCAATCGAATGTATCGTTCAAACGCTAGCGCACTTTCAAGAAATTCCCCCCATAGGCCATAATGTAAAAGAAATCTTTGTCGTAGCCCTGTAGAAAAACTATAAGTCCTATACACACCCAAATCCATACCGGTCTTGCGACGGTGGTTTATAACCTATATACCCAATTTGAGCTCAATCGAATCTACCGTTTAAACGCTAGCGCACTTTCAAGAAATTCCCCCCCATAGGCCATAATGTAAAAGAAATCTTGGTCGTAGCCCTGTAGAAAAACTATAAGTCCTATACACACCCAAATCAATACCGGTCTTGCGACGGTGGTTTATGACATCTATATCCAATTGGAGCTCCATCGAATGCTCCGTTCAGGAGCTTTCGTGTTCACTCACATACACACAAACACACACACACACACACACACATACACACATGCATACATACATCTCGTAAAAATAGCATAAATGGATTCAGAAGCCCTCAAAACGTGTCAAAACACCCAAATCTAAAAGTCGAATTTTTTCATGATGACAATACTTTCCTTACATGGTACATGTTCGGAAAGTAAAAATATAATGAGAAGAAAAATGCGCTACTTTTAGAAGTCTGAAAGTCTACCTGTTCCCAAATATTTAACGTCGGAAAATTATTCTAATACAGTAAAACCGTTCGTTTGAAAAAGCTTATCTAAATGATCCAGATCATCGTGTGAAGGAACCCTTAATCGGAATTAATTTAACATCTTATGGGGAAACAGTATTGTTTATCGTAGTTAAACAGTTTATCGTAGCTATAATAATAAAAGTAGAATAGGATATGTTTTATTTTAACTTGACAAAGATTAAATGTATTGGGTGAAAACAAGGTTTTTTTTCCAAATTTTTATTTATTTATTTATTTTTATTTTTTAGCGCTCGTTGTCAATTGCCTTCACAAGGGATTTTATCGTCTACCTTTCAAATAATTCGGCGACTTTACTTCAAGAAGTTCATTGGGCGAAAGGTGAGTTTTGCGCTTTATTATTTCTCTTTTTCCTATCCAAGCTTTATCCGCTGTCAGAGTAGAAGCATCCCTAGGACTGTGTGGTTTACCAGAGTTGGGCAGTATTGCAAATATATGTACTTGAAATACATTTTCAAAAAACATTTGTATCTTGTTACTTTCCGAACATGTACCATGTAAGGAAAGTATTGTCATCATGAAAAAATTCGACTTCGAGATTTGGGTGTATTGACACGTTTTGAGGTCTTCTGAATTCATTTATGCTATTTTTACGAGATGCATGTATGTATGTGTGTATGTGTGTGTGTGTGTGTGTGTGTGTGTTTGTGTGTATGTGAGTGAACACGATAGCTCCTGAACGGGGCATGCGATTGAGCTCAAATTGGGTATATAGGTTATAAACCACCGTCGCAAGACCGGTATGGATTTGGGTGTGTATAGGACTTATAGTTTTTCTACAGGGCTACAACAAAGATTTCTTTTACATGATGGCCTATGGGGAGAAATTCTTGAAAGTGCGCTAGCGTTTAAACGGTACATTCGATTGAGTTCAAATTGGGTATATATGTTATAAACCACCGTCGCAAGACCGGTATTGATTTTGGTGTGTATAGGACTGTTAGTGTTTCTACAGGGCTACGACAAAAATTTCTTTTACATTATGGCCTATGGGGTAAATTCTGGAAAATGCGCTAGCGTTTAAACAGTACATTCGATTGAGCTCAAATTGGGTATATATATTATAAACCACCATCGCAAGACCTGTATTGATTTTGGTGTGTATAGGACTTATTGTTTTTCTACAGGGCTACGACAAAGATTTCTTTTACATTACGGCCTATGGGACGAAATTCTTGAAATTGCGCTAGCGTTTAAACGGTGCATTCGATGGAGCTTCAATTTGGTATATATATTTGAATGATTCATCGATTCAAATTTATTTAAATGCTTGGTCATGATCTTAATCGTAAGTGTTCGGAAAGTCGAGTGGAGTCACTCCAGATTTTTTTTTTTTTTTTGTATTTTCACTCTTAAATCAAAGTATTTTGAAAATGTATTTTAAAATACACTTTCAATGTATTTTGTATTTTCAAAATGCAGAAAATACATTTTTTATTCTGACATTAAATTAACCGTAACACCACAGATTACTCATATAGCATGTGCGAATGCCGGAGTCACAATTCCGTCATCATGTTGGAAAAGTAAGTTATTACAATCTATCCATTTTATAGTATAAACTATAGAGCTGTACAAATTTTTGAATTGTTAATAGATTTGAAATAAGCATTGTTGATAATGACAATACAGTTCGGTTTAAACAATACAGTATTCTAAGAAAAGGAGTTGTAAACATTTTTTCAACAATCACTTCCAATCTAAAAAGCAAATTGTGCTGTGTGTGCATATTTTCACAACCACATAAAAAGCCATTTAGAAGCAAATATACTATGATTAAAAATGGACGAATACAAAGAACTTTATGATCACAACGCTATTTCCGAAACTAACTTCAGAAACGAAGCCATTAAAGCTACCTTCCAGTATCTGAACTCTCATGAATACGACATCTTAGGAACTCTTGGAAGTGGTACCTATGGATTAGTAGCAGAAGTCAAGCGCAGACGTCCTCTGGCTAAGTCTAGTTTGGCTGTAAAAATAGTCCTGGAGCAGGATGTCATTGATAGTGAACTGAATGTATGGCCTAAACTGCGCCATCCGAATATCTTGCAATTTAGAGCTTGGCGTCATTTGCTAACGGCTCACACCTACATGTTTCTCACCGAGAAGCATCCAACGACTTTGAGAAAACGGCTGGATGATACTGATTTTCTACTGGATCCAAGCGGACTGGACAGAGCCGTTACTTGGCTTCGAGGTATCCTCCATGGCCTGGCCTATATTCATGACGAGAATTTGTGCCATTTGGATCTGAAGTGCGACAATGTCTTTATTTCTGAATCTGACGATGCAGTCATATGTGATTTTAATTGCTTGTCCTCAGCTGAAGAATTAACTTCTAATTATGGTTCGCCTCTCATCTACAGAGCTCCGGAAGCAGCTTCAAAGTCTGGGGTTCGTCCGGCAGTGGATGGTCGTAAATTCGACCTGTGGACCTTGGGACTTCTGGCGATGGAAATGTTCACCGGCAACTATTTCTTCAAAGAAGCTTCGCAGTGGCCTGATGTGTCCATTGTCTACTGGCCTAAGCAGATCTACTCTGCCATCTTTGGTATACTGCGCAAGACAAAGTTTCGAATGCTGATGCGAAATAGTTTTACGATGTCAGTTCCCAGCAACGCAAAACCATCAGAGGATTTTCTTTTAGAACAGAGGAACCTTTACCTTTTTTTTTACCAATCATGGACCATTCCCAGAATATTTTTTAAAAATAAACAGAGCCTCCTCCGATCATTGTAAATGCAATATGCAAGGAAATTCATTACATTATTTCACTAATTGTAAATTATTAAAGCAATACAGAGTTTTAAAATCACCTTCACAAAGTAATGAGCAGTGGGCTGCATATGTATTAAAAAATAAAAACTTATGCAACAAAATAATAAAAGGGATTGAAGAACTACAAAATAATCAACCCAAGTATATTCATCCGATTGATATAAGACCTCATACACTAGTAAGCGATTCAGATTAAATAAATACAAGAATTTCAGTTGATAAAAACCACGTAAAAACTCTTAAATAGAACAATTTTTTTAAATTATGAATTTATTAGCATTATTTCCTGACATAGAATTTTTGTTGCTGCTCTTATTTCGTTAGATTAAAAAAAAAATACACTTCTCATATCGAAGCCAAAATTTATTTTTCAGTATATATTATATGTATATGTATGCTTTCAAAATTAAAAAAAAAAATTTTAAAAAAAAGAAAAAAAAAGAAAAAAAAAACTTTCTTTCTAAAGCACATTTTTGAATATTAGTTGTATTTATTTATGTTTAAATTTTTCAAAATTACTTTTTAAGTTTATCATTCTCAAGCCTATTGTTTACTTTTAGATATTTATTTACTTTTTTTAACTTTCAAAATTGTAAAAAGAAAAAAAAAAGAACGTGTTAAATATATGTATCTATGGTCAAATGTTACTAAGAACAATATTGTGAGCAATTGTAAACCATTGTAAACTAACTGCCTTTATATTGTATAACACTGGTATATTTTACCAATTGTAATACAAAAATTCTGTTGTAAAAAAATAAAATAAAAATGAGGGAAACCGCTGCTTGCTGGACCTGCGCCTAGAGCTAGGGTTCAGCAGGACAGTAGGACACTTCAGGAACTAAAACAGGCTTTAAACCAAATAGGTAGGCCGTTCCTGAAGGTAGTATCCTATAGTATCCCAGCAACGCATGCATGGACAATGTCGTTAGCCTCGTACTTTCTTGTCTGAACTTAAATCCTCTTGAAAGGCCGACAGCAAACGAATTATTGGGCCAGAGGTTGTTTGGAGGAAGCGAACTCTGCGTACTGGAAGATAGTTGCGCATGGTTCAAGAAGACAAGTATTACTGAAATAGAACAGATTATTGAGAACTGTAGAACAAAGTCAGTTCCTGAAAGAGGACTTGCCGAAACGCCAGTCGAAAATGTACTTGATGAAGATGTCACTGGCCAGAACGATGCGGCGCCTTTGTCAGAAACAGCAGAAGTACCAGTTCAAACAGACTTGGTGGACGTGGTAGAATCTGGAACTCGGAAAGCTCCCGAAAATCGTAATATCAAGCAGAAATTTGTTTCGTGAGCTACCAAGAAGAAAGCCAAAATTTCCAAACTTTTCGACTATTTGAA
The DNA here is from genome assembly GCA_038373885.1 of Cheiracanthium punctorium. NCBI lineage: Eukaryota > Metazoa > Arthropoda > Arachnida > Araneae > Cheiracanthiidae > Cheiracanthium > Cheiracanthium punctorium. The sequence continues at coordinate 24,788 of JAWZYV010015900.1, forward strand.
AAAATCAACTTTTTAAATTTAAATTACATAGTTATTTCGCCATTTCATCCAGCATAATTTCTGAATGCAACGAAATAAACACACACGAAACCACAGTAAAAAAATAAATTTTGAAACTATCATAATGAGATTTGCTTATGTAATAAAATCTTCCCTCTGTTTAATTATGTTACTGATGTTTTACCTAACCTGATTGTAAATTCGAACTTTACAGTGAAATAAACATACACCATATTATTTTCTCGTTATTTTCTTTTAATAGTTTTTAATTATCATTAAATTAAAAGCGTTTAACACGCAGAAAATCTCCGATTTAATGTTATTCAAAGGATCAAAGGGGAATTTTAAATGGGGATCGATGAATGATCGACAGCGTTGATCATTAAATATAGAATAGTTGATAATCTAGTGGCAGTTGTCAATTATATGCTACAAAACCCCCAACAGTTCTGTATAAATAATTCTAGATAACCTGGAATTTTATTTTAACCCTTTAACGCACAGTGTTCCCGCTCTGCGAACACCAAACTCTGACGTTTTGACTGTTGCCAGTCACGAAGAATAGATTGGATTTCTATAAAAATAGTGGCGGGTGGCAGAGCTCCACGAGAATCCTTTACTTTTTAGCACGTCATTTCCCTCAAAGAATTGTCACGATTCTTTTTAACAGCACTGACATCTGCTGAAAAATGGAAGCATGCGAGAACAACTGCATAGATTGCCCGATGCTGAAAAAAGGGCAGCCGTTGCCATCGCTCGACTGAACGACCCGCAAGAGGGCGGACGATCGAAACGTTCATCGCGTGCCACAGATCGAGAGACCCTTTTTTGAAGACAGCTGGCTGTGCGGCACAGCCAGCTGTCGTCAGCGAGTTTATGTTGTTGCTGCGCAATGACGGCCATTTATCAGCACGTGCGATCTAGGCCGATGGGTGGGATGCCTTCCGCGGGGGTCTGGGAAAGGGTTGCGCCTCAAAGGGTTAACAGGCGAACGCCAGAGCAAATTCCAAATTTTTGGTCAAAATGGACTATGTTTAGGTTTTAGTTTATGTCATTTATAAATAATTTTTCAAGTGCCGTGGTTATGAGGGCCCCATCATTGAACATGCTAGATGGCTGAAGTGCGAAAGTCACATGTTCGATCCTACCGCTGTTTGTCCAACAGTCTAAAGTCTTAGGCGCTTTTCTCCAGATATGTGAATAAGCTTTTGAAGCTTTTAAAAAATCCTTCACCCAAGGCACCTCCCCAAACGCAAGGTGCAGCTCTTGTAGGCTTGCTATAACATAAACAAAGAGACGATTTTTTCAATGTTTTAAACAATTCATAGAGTTTGTATATCTATATAAATAAAATTAGACTTCTGTCTGTACATTGCTTGGAATTAAAAAATTTTGCAATTTCTATTCGTTTCAAACACCTGGGAATCCAGTACGACCGTCAAAAAAAAAGTTTGTCTGTCCGTCTTTCTGTCATTCTGGCCGTACCGCTTTTTTTGTTCGCGCATCAAGTAAAAACGACAGGAGCGAATGAAATGTAATTGGGTGACATGATAGGAGTTCACTCAACTTAAAATATAGGCGTCGAATTTATAAAATGGTTTGATTAAATTTTCAGATTTTGCGAAAATTCTTTCAAAATGCTTACATATTTGTTCGAGCATCACGTAATAACGAAGAATGTGAATGATGTGAAATTTGGTGACGTGATAGGTGGTTGCTCAGTTTAAATTATAGGCGCCGAATTTTTTAAATATTTTCATTAGATTTTAAGATTTTGCGAAAATCGTTTTAAAATGCATAAATTTATGTTCCAGCATCACGAAATAAAGACTGCAGGGAATGAAAGGAAATTTGGTGACATTGACAGGTAGTGATTCAACTTAAACTATACGCGTCGAATTTTTCAAAAAATTTAAATTAGAATTTGAGATTTTGAAAAAAATTATTTCAAAATCATTCGCGCATCATATAATAGTGACTAAAGCGAATTAAATGAAATTAAGTGCATGACAGGTATTCATTCAGTTTAATCGTAGGTGTTGAAATTACAGAAAAATAATAATTCGTAATTAGATTTTGAGATTTTGCGAAAATCGTTTCAAAATGCGTAAATATTTGATGTGCATCACGTATTAACGACTAAAACGTATGAAATGAAAATTGGTGACATGATAGGTGGTCATTTATCTTAAACTATACACTGCAAACAAAGTCTGTCAAATTTACAGAAAAAAACTGTCAGCCAGGACGCCAGTTTATTTCCGTTTTTTTACAGTTTTCCGTAAATTTTACAGATTCTCAGTTTAATTTACAGAAATCTTCCGTATACGGAAGAATTGAATCGGTGAGTGCAGATACCACCTCAGTCACAAAAAGGACATTTCTCAGGAGAGAGAAAAAACTTCGTAACTCCTCCAAATTTTCAAATATTTAAACTTTTCTTTTTCCTCTGTCATAACATGCATTTATGTTTCTGTCGTGCAAATATTACGTAATTTCGACATCCATTAGGCTCAGGAAAATTTAAAATTGGATTCGGACTTATGCTGTTTCCGCACTCAACTGGTTTTGAGTCAGCTGAAAACTAGGAGAAAGGTAATCATTCAAATCAAATCAAAGCAAATCAAATCACCATTTATTGTCTAACCCTATTTATGGTATACAAAAGTCAAGAACATGAATTTCGGAGAAAAAAAGTGCTTTGCTTGCAGAAAATTATGGAGATGAAAATCTAACATTGAAGCTGGAATAACTATTTTTTAGAAAACCACCCCAAGGGCAGGGCAGGTGGCCAATAATAGTGTTAAAATAGATCATTCTCGACCATTGATTCATTGTCGTGTGTCGACCATGGATCATTGTCGCCCATCGTTCGAAAAAGAAGCCCCGTATCTACGAAACTTCTCAACAGACTAACGTCGTTCTTGCCCTCAACACGCATCTTGCCTTTCTAAGCTTATTTTCATCGAAAACGATTTTTCGCATTTTAGTGACTGAAGTAGTTTCTCCACTCACCGATTCAATTGTGTAAAATATACGGAAATAAACTGGTGTCCTGGCTGACAGTTTTTTTCTGTCAGTTTAACAGACATTTTTATGCAGTGTAGATGTCAAATTAAAAAAAAATTAATTAGAGATTTTACAAAAAAATTATTCAATATGTGAAAAAAAATGTCGATTACGTATAAACCACTCAAGCGAATGAAATAAAATTGAGTATCGATTGTTACAGGTGGTCATTTAAACTATAGGCGTCAAAGTACTTTAAATCTTTATAGAATTTACGATGTTGTGAAAACTCAGTACATCTTTGTTCCATTCCTGAAAAATGCCAATGGAATCGAATAAAATTCGGATTTATGTTAGGCGTAAGGTAATTCAAACTCTAAATGCCAAAACTGCTTTGAATATTTCGTAGATTTTGGGATTTTGAGAATAGTCATATAAATATTTGTTCTCGCATACATTAAAAATGTATCAAGAGAGCACAATAAAATTTAGAAGGAATCTTAAAAATACGCAAAGTTATAATTCTGCTTTCTATACTATTGTCAATATACTAATTCCGTTCTTTCTGCACTTAATGCTGTCAAAAATTCAGATTTTTTTTTTTTTGAAAACTGCATTACGTACTTCCCGTCTACTACGGATAGTTCAGCTAGTAGGTTTAATGAAAAGAGTGACTTCCAACACATCTTGGCAGCAAAAAGCCGTTTTCATTTAATAAGTAGAAATTATAATCTTATTACTTGATGTCTGTCAATTATTTTCCTCATCGGGGTAACTTTAATCACTAGTACTACAAAAACAAGAATAGTAGCCTGAAACGTCTCAAAAGAAATCAAGTGGTCCTAATTTTTACTTTCCGAACATGTACCATGTAAGGAAAGTATTGTCATCATGAAAAAATTCGACTTCGAGATTTTGGTGTTTTTACACGTTTTGAGGGCTTCTGAATCCATTGATGCTATTTTTACGAGATGTATGTATGTGTGTGTGTGTGTGTGTGTGTGTGTGTGTGTGTGTGTGTGTGTGTATGTGTGTTTGTGTGTGTGTGAGTGAACACGATAGCTCCTGAACGGGGCATGCGATTGAGCTCAAATTGGGTCTATAGGTTATAAACCACCGTCACAAGACCGGTATTGATTTTGGTGTGTATAGGACTTACAGTTTATCTACAGGGCTACGACCAAGATTTCTTTTACATTATGGCCTATGGGGGAAAATTCTGGAAAGTGCGCTAGCGTTTAAACAGTACATTCGATGGAGCTCAAATTAGGTATACATGTTATAAACCACCATCGTAAGACCGGTATTGATTTTGATGTGTATAGGACTTATAGTGTTTCTACAGGGCTACGACTAAGATTTCTTTTACATTACCGCCTATGGGACGAAATTCTTGAAAGTGCGCTAGCGTTTAAACGGTGCATTCGATGGAGCTTCAATTTGGTATATATATTTGAATGATTCATCGATTAAAATTTATTTAAATGCTTGGTCATGATCTGAATCGTAAGTGTTCGGAAAGTCGAGTGGAGTCACTCCAGGTTTTTTAACTTTGTGATTTTGTTTGGGTAATTCTGACTATCCCTTTCAATTTTAAGCAAATAATTCTGGGGGAAAATTTTTACTAGGTGTTTGTAAAAGGTCAAAGCTTCCTCCTACTTAATGAAAACGATATTTTTGCTGTAATTAAGGATTAAAAATTCAAAAGTTTGGAATTTTACAAAAAGGGGTCGTAGTTACCCCCATCTGATGCTATATGTGCGACACAGAACAGTGTATAATCATTTACTCAAAATACTCTCATTTCGAATAACTTTGGAATAACTAATAATAGTGGTTAGTTGATAGAATAAAAAAATATTAGTAGTATTTTAAATGATAAAAAATATGCACGGAATGTTTCTTCTCCATTCTTGAACCCGAATAAATCACAAAGGAGAGGAGAAAACTCGGTTTCGAGTCTCGTCAGGGGGAGACCCCCCTAATTTTTTAGTTTCATTATTAGTTTCATAAAACGATTATCTCTCACCCCCTTTATTGAAAATTGTCCGAAAAATGGGTCCCAAAAAGCGACATAAAAGTATGAGACATAATTTTACATATATTTAAAAATACTATTAGTTCGCAACAGCTTTAATCTATTTTTACACTATTTCGTAAGCTGCAGAATAGGCATCGCATGTATTTTTCTATCAATAGGTTACACTCAGAAAAATTTCAACATAGGATTACCAGGCGAAATACACGAAAGAGGAGAGATAAAATGACATAGTCAATGAATACCGTTTTAATAGGACAATAACAAAACTAATAAAATGAGGGGGATTCAGAGGGGGGGGGGTGTCTCCCCCTGAACTGACGAGACTCGAACAGCCGAGTTATTTATTTATTTATTTATTTATTTCGTAGTTTACGGTTTTTTTGAGCGTGAAATGAAATTAAAACGCTTACAAAAACTTCGAGCTATAGAGAAAATTTCACGTTGGAACTATTAAATTGTATTGGGACTTCATGAAAACTTCGAGATAAACGAATATTTCACTTACAGTGAACTTGCCCTCACTCGAATTCTCGTATTGCCAAAAGCTCGTTTGTTAGGGCACTCAGAAATACAACTGCAATCCCAGGCATGAAGGACCTTATTAATAATACGTCCTTAACCCTTTAACGCGCAGTGATCCCGCTCTGTTAACACCCAACTCTGACGTTTTGACTGTTGCCAGTCACGAAGAATCGATTGGATTTCTATGAAATAGTTGCGGGTGACCTAGCTCCACGAGAATTCTTTACTTTTTAGCACGTCATTTCCCATAAAAGAATGGTCACGATTCTTTTTAACAGCACTGACATCTGCTGAAAAATGGAAGAACGCGAGAACAGCTGAAGAGATTGCCCAATGATTTAAAAAGGGCAGCCGTTGCCATTGCTCGACAGCTGGCTGTGCTCGCGCACAGCCAGCTGCGTCAAAAAAAGGGTCTCTAGATCTGTGGCACGCGATGAGCGTTTCGATCGTCCGCCATCTTGCTGGTAGTTAAGTCGAGCAATGGCAACGGCTGCCCTTTTTCCAGCATTGGGAAATTGTTGCGCCTCAAAGGGTTAATAATAGGACCTTACGATGAGGTCTCCTTCCGTATGCGACCACACTCTGCTAATGGGAAAAGCCATCGACGCGGTTTGTGTTTCGAATAAGCAATAACTCTCTCCCTCTGTCTCCCGACCACCCCCCCCCCCCCTCTTATCTCTCGGACACACACACACACTTGGCAGAGCGCAACAGGAGGGGGAGTCGAAAATAGGTTTCACTCTTCCCAGCATCGCTCCGCTCCCTTGCAGGAAAGTTAAGATTCAGGCGCAAGTGCTTTAGATTATTGTCACGGGCAAGAGCCATATTATTACTTTACCGTAATACAATTTATTGTTTTTTAATGGCCTTTTCTGTCTTCAAGGTGTTTGTCTACCTGCTAGGGAATGCAATCCCGATCCCGCGGGATTACGATCCTAATCCCGCGGGATTGATACCGAGAAATAAATTATTTTTTATTACAAATTCGCGCCGCTTTCCCAACCAATAGACCAAAAATTTTGGAGTATTCATGTCTTTCATCTAACAATAAACGAATCCATAATTACAACTTTTAATTTAAAGTTTTATTTTTACTTTCCGAACATGTACCCTGTAAGGAAAGTATTGTCATCATGAAAAAATTCGAATTCGAGATTTTGGTGTATTTACACGTTTAGAGGGCTTCTGAATTCATTTATGTTATTTTTACGAGATGTATGTATGTATGTGTGTATGTGTGTGTGTGTGTGTATGTGTGTTTGTGTGTATGTGAGTGAACACGATAGCTCCTGAACGGGGCATGCGATTGAGCTCAAATTGGGTATATATGTTATAAACCACCGTCGCAAGACCGGTATTGATTTGGGTGTGTATAGGACTTATAGTTTTTCTACAGGGCTACGACCAAGATTTCTTTTACATTATGGCCTATGGGGGAAAATTCTTGAAAGTGCGCTAGCGTTTAAACGGTACATTAGATTGAGCTCAAATTAGGTATATATGTTATAAACCACCGTCGCAAGACCTGTATTGATTTCGGTGTGTATAAGACTTATAGTTTTTCTACAGGGCTACGACAAAGATTTCTTTTCCATTATGGCCTATGGGGGAAAATTCTGGAAAGTGCGCTAGCGTTTAAACGGTCCATTCGATTGAGCTCAAATTGGGTGTACATGTTATAAACAACCATCGTAAGACCGGTATTGATTTTGGTGTGTATAGGACTTATAGTTTTTCTACAGGGCTACGCCAAAAATTCCTTTTACATGATAGCCTATGGGGAGACATTCTTGAAAGTGCGCTAGCGTTTAAACGATACATTCGATTGAGCTTCATTTTGGTATATATATTTGAATGATTCATCGATTCAAATTTATTTAAGTGTTTGGTAATGATCTTAATCGTAAGTGTTCGGAAAGTCGAGTGGAGTCACTCCAGATTTTTTTAAAATTATCTTCCAATGGGAGTCTGGATCAAACATCTAAATCTAAACACCGTCATCTAAATTTTTCGAAAACTTCCCAAGCCCAAGTGAACTGAAATATTTCATACTAATTTAGCTCTTAGCGAACAATCATGAATTAATTATAAAAAGTTTTCATTTTAGTTATTAATTTTTCTTAATTCACACTTTTAATTATTTTACTAAAATTAAATCTAGACTAGGAAATGATTCATTGAATGGGTTCGATTTTGTACGTTGTTTTTTCAGCAACTAAGAAAAAACGTCAAGTATGTGAATGTATTTTTCTGTAAATTCCTCAATTTTAGAAACTAACATAACTAATACTAATATATTAAGATATAACTTACTGTATTATTCTGAAAATCGTGATTATAATTTTCATATTTCTATAAATTATTGTATAAATTATCTCATAAGATTAATTATTACTAGACTGCGGATTATATGTAGGAAGCTGAAGGCTGATTACAGTTAAATAAATAAACAAACTAATAAAAAAAATACTTTTTAATTATCAAACAAGCCCTTTTGGCTAAACAGCACTTATGCTATACACACACTCAAAATCTATAGAACAACCCAATCTTTATATTTTCACGTAGTTAATAAATTTTCTGCGTGCAACTTTTTGCTATGCACTTTAAGATCATGATATGTCTCGTTTTAAATAAAACCAGTGAGTTTATTGGAGTCAGTGACTGACCTGATCCCACATATATGCACTTAAAAAGTGACAAAATATGCATCAAAAAATCTAAAAATAAGCACCAAATAACTGAAAAAATATTTACATATTAACAGAAAATGAAAACGTATTTACTTGTAAAAGTATTTTCAATCTTACCTTGCAATTATGACACATTTTTTTCTCTTTGAAACTTCAAAACATCATGAAAGACTGAATGAGAAATTTTTATTCATAATCTTAGTGATATGAAATATGAATTAAAACTACTTTCAGTCATTTTTGTTGCAATACACAGCTAGGTGTTTTTCTAAATTTTCAATAACAAGGCTTTATCTTTTATCATCTAAAATCATTTTATATACTCAAAATGCTCTTTCAACATCAACGAATGTCACTGGACACAGAACTTATGATATTTCTCTTTGGATGGTCCTACTTTTTCCGGTAATTCACTCCTCTCACCATAAATAAAATTATTTATTTTATTCACTGCCAAAAATCCTGAATTTTTATTTAAAATAAAATTCAGTTTCTCACTGATTTCTTCTCCTAATGACCCTGGAATCTTACCAACGCATTCCTGTACTTTTAGAACTTGACTCATTACATTACTCAGAAGCAGATTTTGATATTCTAATTTTGTGATGCCTGATGCTAAGAAGGAAAAATCTGAAGTGACTCCACTCGACTTTCCGAACACTTACGATGAAGATCATGACCAAGCACTTAAATAAATTTTAATCGATGAATCATTCAAACATATATACCAAACTGAAACTCAATCGAATGCACCGTTCAAATGCTAGCGCACTTTCTAGAATTTTCCCCCATAGGCCATAATGTAAAAGAAATCTTGGTCGTACACCTGTAGAAAAACTATAAGTCCTATACACACTAAAATCAATACCGGTCTTGCGACGGTGGTTTATAACATATATACCCAATTTGAGCTCCATCGAATCTACCGTTTAAACGCTAGCGCACTTTCAAGAAATTCCCCCCATAGGCCATCATGTAAAAGAAATCTTTGTCGTAGCCCTGTAGCAAAACTATAAGTCCTATACACACCAAAATCAATACCGGTCTTGCAACGGTGGTTTATAACATATATACCCAATTTGAGCTCCATCGAATCTATCGTTTAAACGCTAGCGCACTTTCAAGAAATTCCCCCCCATAGGCCATAATGTAAAAGAAATCTTTGTCGTACACCTGTAGAAAAACTATAAGTCCTATACACACCCAAATCAATACCGGTCTTGCGACGGTGGTTTATGACCTATATATCCAATTTGAGCTCAATCGAATGCTCCGTTCAGGAGCTATCGTGTTCACTCACATACACACAAACACACATACACACACACACACATACACACATACATACATACATCTCGTATAAATAGCATAAATGGATTCAGAAGCCCTCGAAACGTGTAAAAACACCCAAATCTCGAAGTCGAATTTTTTCATGATTACAATACTTTCCTTACATGGTACATGTTCGGAAAGTAAAAATGTGTTTCGATTATCGACAGACCTTTTCGGATGGACATATCGCTAAGCATTTCTTCCGCAATGAAAAAAGAAGAAGAATCGACGCTGTCCAAAGCATTAACTACATCTTTTATGGAGTTAGGTCTTGTCCATAATCCGAAATTCACGTCTTCATCAGGATTGGCATGCTTGATTTCATTCTAGCCATTTCTGAAATTTTAATATATAGGCTGACTTAATTTAAATTGTTGCAAATTGAAAAAAATTGAAAGCGTATATGCTATTTTGCTGGCAACCTGAGGTTGTATAAATTTTTCAAAGCGTGGGACTTAAAGAGTTAAAGAAAAAAATACTAAAAGGAAGGTAAAAAAAGTTACAAATTCAAAGCTAAAGAGATTGAAATATGCATCCAACAGAGAAAATGCGTCATTTTATGCAAAATCATGAAAAACACCTGAAATATGCAATAGCATATGCAAATATGCGATTGCATATAATCCGCGGTCTGATCATTACTATTAAAGTTAAGCTTCATAGTGCTTAAAATCTTACATTTTTTTACTTTCCTCTGTTGAAATGAAGCCCTAGCTAAGTGAAATGTCAATCCCGCGTGATTGCGGGATACCGCGGGATCCATAAATCGCAACCCCGAAATCCCGCAAGACGAAAAACAGTGCGGGATTGCATTCCCTACTACCTTCGAGAGGTCTTGTCATGCTAGAATTAAAGGCCATTTTTTATTAAACCCATATTTCAGAAAAAGAAAGGTCGTTTTGAAAAGTGTAAAGACCCAATTTTTGAATTTATAGAAATTTAAACTCGTAATGAGTGTAATTATGGCGCCTAATGTGGGCCTTTTAGGAAGTATTTGAAGAAAAAGTTTACAAAGAGTGACACATTTTGTAAAATTTTCAGTTTTTAAGAAGCCTCGCAACTGATACAGATTTATTGTTCATAATCATAGCATAATACAGCTTTTGATCAGTTTTACCCTGACGGCTATACGTACGTTAGCTCGCGTATCTCGAAAATTATTGCTCGTAGAATGTTGAAACTTTATATTTAGGATTGTTGTAACATCTTGTTGTGCACCTCCTATTTTGGTCCTAATCGATTGGATAGTTTATCTACAGGGCTGCCCAAAAGATTTTAAATACATCACACTTTATGGTCAGAAATTCATTAAAGAGCATTTTAGAGGTATTAGGCTACTTGAAATGACTCAGAAGTGATATATGCTGTCTTTATCATTTATAGTTCTGCTACAGGAACACTCAAAATATTTCCAATACATTACGGTCAGTGGCAATTTTAGGGACATTCATCCATTTCAAGCACAAGTACCGTCCTACTATACAGTTAGGTAATGGTTAGGTTTATGTACAGGGCCGCCCAAAAGATTCTTTAAATGCATTAAGGTGTCTGGATACAGTCAATTCGTTAAAATCCTGTGGTCAATGACCACTTTGACTCTCCCCAAAATCTCGCAAACTATCTCAAGCTTGTCGGCTTTTCGCGAAATATCACAATTAAGTGCGAAAATTAAATCTTACCAAAATAATCCGAGCTTGGCGCTATCTCAGATATATGGCTAGAAATCGCTAAACCTTATTATTAGTGCAGTGTTTTATGTCTTTCAAACGAAGTAAGTTTAGATGAAGTGGGCAGAAAGTAGTTTCGATTTAACTCTTTAACGCACAGTGTTCCCGCTCTGGGAACACCCAACTCTGTTGTTTTAAATGTTGCCAGTCACGAAGAATAGTTTTGATTTCTATAAAAAGGGTGGCGGGTGACAGAGCTCCACGAGAATCCTTTACTTTTCAGCACGTCCTTTCCCGTAAAGAAAATGGTCACGGTTATTTTTAACAGCACTGACATGTGCTGAAAAAGGGAACACCGCGAGAACAGCTGAATAGATTGCCCCATGCTGAAAAAAGGGCAGCCGTTGCCATCGCTCGACTGAACGACCCGCAAGAGGGCGGACGATCGAAACGTTCATCGCGTGCCACAGACGTAGAGACCCTTTTTTGACGACAGCTGCACAGCCAGCTGCCGTCAAAGAAGGGTCTCTAGATCTGTAGCACGCGATGAACGTTTCGATCGTCCGCCCTCTTGCTGGTAGTTCAGTCGAGCGATGGCAACGGCTGCCCTTTTTTCAGCATTGGGAAAGGGTTGCGCCTCAAAGGGTTAATAGACGAGTAAGGAAGTCATGTGATGTCCACATCAGATATTTTATGTTTTTATTCCAAAATTGCATATTTTTTTCCCCCTCTGATCTACAGTCTTAACGCAGAGACGAAAATAATGAAACCATTTTATATAGTTCTTTCATTGGAATCGGCTTGATTGCAGAATCGTCTGACAACCGAGTAGAAAAAACAAAAACAAAAAATGAAATGAAACGAAACGAGAAAAACCGAGGGAGCGCAATAAACTAACTAACAAGCCCCGAGTGACGCCCCGTCGCGGCTTATCTGCCCCCCGTCCGCCTGTCATCAGAGGCGGAAGATAGGAAGGGGGCGTCCGGGAGACATTTCACGCCACTGGGAGCCCGATTGCGTGACAGATGAAAGCCCGGGGCGGTATCGTTCGCTACGATCTTTTCTGAACGGGAGGACTGATGCGTCCGTCAATGAGGGGGGGTGGGGGGTGGGGGTTTATGGGATAAAAATCACAGAAAGCGGATGGGTAATAGATTCGCTTTCCAACCATAGCCTGATCATACGTGGTCGGGGCACCCGGGGCAAGAGGTTATTTTGGGGCCGCTATACTACTATCACAAGCCTTTTAACTTATTTTTGTTGGCTGTTGCCTTTTCCCGACATAAAAATAAAACATTTTTAAAGAATACTGAAATTGAATTAAAAATGACCTATTTATGGATACTTATTTAGAACAAGACTATGTATTTAAAAGTGATTTTAACATCTTTTGAGTCCGTTTGTATTATGAGCGCATAATTCAAGGAATGACAATAACGAGGCACGGGAGCCAAGTTTCTCACGCCAAAAAATATTTTCTGGATACATCAAAAAGCTCAAAATTTTCTTTCCTTCATCATGAAATAAAAAATGTTAACGAATGGAAATTTCGTGATAAGCCTACATAGGGCCATACCCTACGTTTTCAAACACTCCCCACTTCTTGTTTATGGATCCATGAGTCTTAAAGACCCTTGAATGAGAATCCCTTAAGTCCATTTATTGTTAAAAATGATGCTGTAGATATTACAAAGGAAATTGAGTTGCAAAAAAAATTTATTATTGCAGTATATATCAATATGTAATAAATCATGATAACAATAAATCGGGAGATTGGGGGGGCCTTATATTTCCGGGCCCCGCATGCCCGTGTGATAATCAGGCTCTGTTTGCAACACAAAAAGGGCCCGATCCAAGGGTCGGTCCAGGAATTTTTTCCAGGGTCCTATTTTTTGTGAATACTTTTTATTTTTGTGAATTTCAACACTTATTTTTGAGAAATTTCATACCAATTTTTGTAAAAGTAACTTTTTTTTCATAAAATAATTTACAAAACAAATTAAAATGTCGGGTAAATTGCCAATGAAAGGTTGTCTTAATCGATTGTATTTTTGTGAAGGGGCAGTTTAAATTGATTGCATTTTTGTGAAGGAAGGGGTCTTTTTAATTCGTCGCGTTTTTGTGAAGGGGCCGTTTTGATGGATTATAATTTTATGAAGGGGGCGTAAAACATACCGAAATTTTGTCTGCATCGATCCCTGATACCATCACAATAGTGGGCCCTGGGCCAATAAAAATTTTGGGGCTTTTGCACTTACGAGAAATTTCGTTTGCCGCATTTAAATTGATTCGGACACATACAGCTGCAGAAATATACAGTGTGAAGCGAAATTAGTTTTAAAAACTTTTAGGAGGGGTAGGACTCACCAAGACGGTTAAAACACTTCATTCCTGCTCTGATTTCACATGCACACGATATTTTAATTTAAAAAAAATCTGGAGTGACTCCACTCGACTTTCCGAACACTTACGATTAAGATCATGACCAAGCACTTAAATAAATTTTAATCGATGAATAATTCAAACGTATACCAAATTGAAACTCAATCGAATGCACCGTTTAAACGCTTGCGCACTTTCAAGAATTTCTCCCCATATGCCATTATGCCATAACATAAAAGAAAGTTTTGTCGTAGCCCTGTGGGAGAACTATAAGTCCCATATTCACCAAAATCAATACCGGTCTTAGGATGGTGGTTTATAACATGTATACCGAATTTGAGCTCAATCGAATCTACCGTTTAAACGCTAGCGCACTTTCAATAAATTCCCCCCATAGGCCATCATGTAAAAGAAATCTTTGTCGTAGCCCTGTAGAAAAACTATAAGTCCTATACACACGAAAATCAATACCGGTCTTGCGACGGTGGTTTATGACCTATATATCCAATTTGAGCTCAATCGAATGCTTCGTTCAGGAGCTATCGTGTTCACTCACATACACACACACACACACACACACACACACATACAAACATACATCTCGTAAAATAGCTAAATGGATTCAGAAGCCTCAAAACGTGTCAAACACCCAAATCTCGAAGTCGAATTTTTCATGATTACAATACTTTCCTTACAGGGTACATGTTCGGAAAGTAATAACCTTACAAATAATATAAACAAAAAAAAAACCCGTTATTCTTTACTTCAAGAGTCTGAATCATTTAATAAACTTGTCGAATATGTCAACCTAGATATGTTTAATTCTCACCCTTTCCACTACGGGGTTACAATTGCAAAATGGCGGAGAGCAAAAATGAGCCTTTTGCCATATGTTTTTTTTATCGATATCGCCTAAAATAATTCGAATTTCGAAAAAATTGCTTGGAGGTATATCGGGACCCGTCCTACGGAATTTCCATACAAAATTGGGTAGGTCTAGGATCACCCGTCTAGGATCTACGCGAGACACAGACAAACTGACGTAGTTTGTCTAACTAACCGACTGACATTTTAGAGTTTGTTTTATTTATATAGATAAAGGTGTATGATTTATAATAAAGTATCATCTTCGGAGATTTTTCTAAAAAATGTCTAATCATCACCCACCTCCTCCCCCTCGAAAAACAACTCTTCCTAGTGCACCCACAAAAAATTTGAGAAGTCGGCGCCCCTGGTTTCATATCCACCGTGTAAAAAAGAGAACCCGATATACGTAATCAAGACATCCAAAAATTCTCCTTATAAAATAATTGCCGTAACGCAGCATTGTTAAAAAAAGAAAAAGAAAAAATGCTTTTTGCTAGTTTTTTTACACCACGTTATTTCGAAAACGCTTTAAAAACCCTCTCAGTAAAAAGAGAACCTAGTGTACGCCTATAGTTCTAACTTACACGGACTTGTTACACAGTGTCTCGTATTTAACCTTATAACGCGCAGTGTTCCCGCTCTGGGAACACCCAACTCTGCCGTTTTGACTGTTGCCCGTCACGAAGAATAGGTTGGATTTCTATAAAAAGAGTTGCGGGTGACACAGCTCCACGAATCCTTTACTTTTGAGCACGTCCTTTCCCGTCAAAAAAGGGCCACGATTCTTTTTAACAGCACCGACATCTGCTGTAAAATGGAAGAATGCGAGAACAGCCGGATAGATGGCCCTATGCTGAAAAAAGGGCAGCCGTTGCCATATTGCTTGACTTATCTACCATGGAGGACTATCGAAACGTTGATCGCGTGCCACAGATCTAGAGACCCTTTTTTGACACAGACTGGCTGTGCTGCCATAGCAGCTGCATAGATTGTGCCATGCTGAAAAAAGGGCAGCCGTTGCCATCGCTCGACTGAACGACCCGCAAGAGGGCGGACGATCGAAACGTTCATCGCGTGCCACAGATCTATAGGGGCCCCTTTTTTGACGACAGCCGTCTGTGCCTGTGCACAGCCAGCTGTCGTCAAAAAAGGGTCTCTCGATGTGTGGCACGCGATGAACGTTTCGATCGTCCGCCCTCTTGCTGGACGTTCAGTCGAGCGATGGCAACGGCTGCCCTATTTTTCAGCATTGGGAAAGGGTTGCGCCTCAAAGGGTTAAAAACCATCTCAGTAAAAAAAGAACCTAGTGTACGCCTATAGTTCTAACTTACCCGGACTTGTTACACAGTGTCTCGTATTTAAACAAACCCCGAGGGAGCGCCATCACAGCAGCGGCGTAAGAAATCGACGGTTTCCCAGTGGCGTGGGGGGAGGGGAAGGGGAGAGCGAGAATGTTTTGTCTTTCTCGTGTGACGGAGGAAGGGAGGAAATTCCTGTTAGGAGTGGATCATCCATCTTCCGAACATCGGGTGGGCGGGGGAGGGAAAAAACAGGGTTCAGGAAGAAAACGAAGGGTGTGTGTGTGTGTAGGGAATCAAGTCAGTTAGCCAGCAAAAGTTTTTATATATTTACAGACTTCAAAAAAGAAGGAGGCATTAAGTTCGACGTATATATATATATATGTGTGTGTGTGTGTAATGTATAAAAAGGTAATTTGGGTTTTACTAGTTTGGGTATTGTTCAAGCGGGTACTTTCACTGTAAGTTTTACTTTCCTGTCATACTTGCCACGCACGCTCTGGAGCTATGTTTTATTTATTTTGTTATTTGTCAGACATCAGGCCGTCGATTCTGAGTTCTTTAGATGTACACGTGTCCCCACGCCCTCGTAGCCCCGGATGCGGGTCATGTTGGTAAATGTGTGTGGTTCGATCAGAGATAAGAGAGAGGCAGAGTTATGTCTTCGAAAACCACGTGGTGTGGTAAGCGTAAATACTCCCGCCCATCGAAAATCGAGAGACTTCTGCCACTGGAACTGCTTCATGAGTCCACGCTGATTTTTGTACCCGTCTCCCCTCTTCTCTTCTCACCCTATATTGTAACTTAAAGATGATGTTTGATAAACCGTTTTACCTGCCTTAACTGTGGAACTTGACTGAAATATCTGACGTCTCATATATATATATATATATATATATATATATATATAATTAGACTTTTGTCTGTACATTTCCCGGAATTCAAAAATTTTGCGATTTCTATCCGTTTCAAGCACCCGGAAATCCGATGCGACCCTCAAAAAAAGTTTGTCTGTCTGTCGTTCTGTCATTCTGTCGTTCCTGTCATTCTGTCTGTGACGCTTTTTTTGTTTAAGCATCATGTAAAAACGACTGAAGCGAATGATATGAAATTGGGCGTCATGATAGGTGGTCACTCAACTTAAAACACCCTAATAGCACAGATGGTCACAAAAGAGTCGCTGTGACGTCACAATTGTCACAGGACTGTCACATACTACTCACATTGTGACTTGTGAGTGATGTGACTCTACTGTGTTGTCACTGTGAAGTTTATTTGTGACCAGTCACCAGGTGACGTCGCCGTGAAGTCACCATGTGACTAGTATGTGATCGGTTGCTCAGTGACTCCACTGTAAAGTCACCATGTGGCTAGTATGTGATTGGTCGCTCAGTGACTCCACTGTGAAGTCACTGAGTGACTATTTTGTGACTACTGATTTTTTGGACTTCAAAATGACGTCACACAGCCGCTTTTGCGACTTTGTAAACAGACTTATTTTTTCTAATATTTTGTGGCAATTTCTTTCGTGTAACATTTAATAAATAAATCCGAAAATAGTAATTCCATAAAACCTCGCAGTTATGTAGTAATGGAATTTAGTTTAATTTATTAATTTTTAAATTATTTCGTTTAAACAAGACAATATTATTTATAAAAAAATATAATTCTTAAAAATATTAGAGTTGAGAGTTCTAATCACAATGGTGAAAACTAAGTATCTGTGAGTAAAATTAACAATTTCTTTCATATCCCCAAGGCATATATGTTTCAATAGCGTATGTAAGGTTTAAATTTCGGATGGGGGGTGGACTATCCGGTATTTTCAACCTTATTGTTACTAGAGTAAATACAAATGTCTCAAAATTGCTGTTTTTTAATAATTGCTTAAGTTTTCAGATCCCCCCCCCCGCTTTAAATACGTCTCTGGTATGTTTGAAAGTTCCACTACGAAACATTTGAGGTAAAACTATGGGTCTAAGTCAAAAATACTTTATTTATTTTATCTAATGCATGTTTTTCCAATTAATTTTATTTATTTTTATATGAAATCCCTTTTAGGCAAAACATAGCAAAAATATAAATCTTATCCCTCATACCTTAATATTTATCAAACCCAACATGTCGCACATTACAAATTTATTTGATAACCGAATAAAAAATTTCAATAAATCATTAGTTTTTTCGGATGAGTACTTAAATAAAACAGCACATTATCTCCTGAAAATAATTTATGTAAAAAAAGAAAGATTGCCAAGATTTTTAATTTATATTCATTAATAATGATATTTTTTATATTATTTATAAAATACTCACAGAATATAAAATTTATTTATTAAATAAATATATATATTTATATATAAAACTTATTTATAAAATACTCACAGAAAAATTTTAAATTTCCAAAAGAAGCCATCAGAACTAGCTTTTGCAGCAATCACTTTATTTTTAAAAGGTCCTGAACATGGTAATCACAGCTTTGCGGTAAGATGCTGGGCTGTTCGATCCTGGACCGCAACTTTTTCTTGCCTGAGAGTTTGGTGCTGCCATCTGGTGTATATTTTCGGTAACTCTTTTTCCCCGAATTTTTTCGCTGTCGCAAAACTGTCCCATCGTGACTTCTCTGAACGGTTGCAATGCGACTACACAGCGAGAGGACATAGGGACTCTGGCGTGACTTTGCTGCGGAGTCGCGGCGACTGTTTGTAACTCTATTGTGACAGTATTGTGTGGTCGCATTTCAGTCACAGGGGAGTGTTGTGCTATTAGGGCATAGGCGTCGAATTTTCAAAAAATCTTGATTAGATTTTCAGATTTTGCGAAAATCGTTTCAAACTGCATAAATTCGTGTTCGAGCATCACGTAAAAACGACTGAAGCGATTAAAATGAAATTGGGTTTCATCATTGGTGGTCACTCAACTTAAACATTAGACAGCGTATTTTAAAAAAAATCTTGATTACATTTTCAGATTTTGCGAAAATCGTTCCTAACTCCTTAAAATTGTGTTCGAGCATCACGTAAAAATGACTGAAGTGAATGAAATGAAATTGGGTATCATGATAGGTGGTCACTCAACTTAAAACATAGGCGTCGAATTTTTAAAAAATCTTGATTAGATTTTCAGATTTTGCGAAAATCGTTTCAAACTACGTAAATTTGTGTTCGCACATCACGTAATAACTGCAAAGGTGAAAAAATGGTATTGGGTGAAATGATAGGCGGTCACCTTAAACTATAAGCATCTAAAAAAAAAAAAAAAAAAAAAAATGGGTCAGATTTGGGGATTTTGCGAAAATCGTTTCAAACTGAGTGAATTTTTGTTCACGCGTTACGTAATAACGACTAATGCGAATGATATGAAATTGGGTCACATGATAGGTTGTTGCTCCACATAAAGTATAGGTGTCCAATTTTTAAAACATTTTTATTAGATTTTGAGATTTTGTGAAAATTCTCCCAAAATGCGGTTATATTTCTTAAGCATCGCGTAATAACGACTAATACGAAATTTCGTGATAGGATAGGTAGTTGCTAATCTTAATTTATAGTTGTTGAATTTTTAAAATATTTTGATTACATTTTGAGATTTTGTGAAAATTGTTTTAAAATGCTGACATTTTTGTTCCAGCATCACGAAATAAAGACTGCTGGGAATGAAACGAAATTGGGTGTAGGAAAAGTTGTCACTCAATTTAAATTCTAGGCTTCCAATTTTTCAAAAATGTTGATTAGATTTTGAGATTTTGCGAAAATTATTTCAATATGCGTCCATATTCGTTCGCGCATCCCATAATGACGACTAAAGCGAATGAAATGATATTAATTAGTTACTCTCTAACCTGTAATATTTTAACAATCCATAAAAATTATAACTTCGCTTTCTTTACTTTGGCAACATACTACATCCATTCTGTGTGCTCCTACAATGCTGCCGAAAGTTCTTGCTTTTTATAGATTTGCATTCAGTACTAACCCGTCAAATTTGCATTCAGTACTAGCGTTCGGAAACGCTATCGTGAATCTTTACTTTTTCCGTATAAACAAAGCAACTTTTTACCATTCTCTTTCTAGCCCTGATGACGGCATGTCATACATATTCAAAACCGGTCTGCTATCTTATTTTTTGCATGGGTGCTCTTATGTGTTGTTTTTTGCTGCTTATTTATTACCTTCTGCGCTAAGGTATAGGTTACTTACTATAAACTATATTTGACTCTTTAATGGGTACACTTTACCGATTAAAAAAAAAAAAAAATATTTTATCCTGGAGAGAGAAAAAGCTTTAAGATACACCCCACTGATTTTTAATGGGAAACCTTAATTCTTTGTTTAAATTTTGCGCAGGGAATACCCATTTACATTCTATTTTTTTATCCCCTCAGAATTTTATCTTTTTTTTCTGTTAACTTTCGTAGTGAAAGCCTTTGGATGCGTTTCCTAAAGTGAAGTCTATGTTTCAATGCTTCAAAGCTTTCAATTTTGCGCGACGCCATCTTAAGTGTGTTGACACAAGACAACCCCATACCATCACTCCGCCACCACCGTTCAGGGAAAGGATAAAAAAAAGAAAGAAAGAAATTTGCATATTGCCTCGCTTCGGAAAGACATTTTTTGTGTCAAACTGCGTGCCTGCATACCTTGGAAGTTTTTTTTTTTTTTTTTTTTTTTTTTTTTGTAATAAGAAATTGTCAATTCATGTGTACCCTATTATAAAGTATACTTAAAAACCTGAGAAAATATGCATATTATTAAATGTTCTGATTTTTAGGCTCAAAAAGATAACGAAAAGAAAGTGCTTTAAAATGGTACTTTTACGAAATGCTAAAATACAAATTTAAATGAAGTTTTTTTTATGAATAAACTAAAATGAATGTAAATAGATGAAAAAAATACCGCTCTCGTGTACAGCGAATAGATGGTTGTTTTCTGTGTCCAAAACTATAAGAATAGATCCATAAGAATAGATTTTTCTTCAGAATATAAAACTAAATAAGCTTTATATCGTGGCAACGGCTCATTTCCTGAATCAGTTTCTTTTGAGTGTTTTACAGAAGTTTCGTAGCATTACGTAAATAATTTATTTTGAGTCAGGATGTTTTGCGATGAAGTAAAATTTTAAAAAATACATTTAAAATTTTACTTCAATTGTACTTCAATAATAGAATTTTAAAAAATACGTAGAGACATTTCATATTTAAATGAAGATGTTCTTATTCTAACAATTTTATTTTTATTGTTGATTCTTTTAATATAGAATGATGCATGTAGGTGATCTCCACAACTGGTATAGACGAAATAATCACGAATTTCTAATCAGCAATACTCAGGCTAATCACAGCAGAATGACTCGTTTGCGTCACGAGAAAGGATCGCTCAATTTTTGAAGCACTAGGATGACCGTTTGTGAGTCTACCCGCTAGCGTACGCAGCGATTCACAGATGCTTTCGTCTGGATACAAGCACCAGCTTATAGAGGGGAGGTCTAAAAATTGGGTAAGTGGGTTCAGATCTGCCTCGTTCTATAAGCTAGTATTTATAGGGATTACATAGACACATAAATTCTAGTTCCAACAATTATTTTCCATGTGTCAGTGACATATTATTTTTCATTGTATAACGGTTTTTTGTTGTTGTTTGTTTTAGAATATAAAGCTAAATAAGCTTTGTATCGTGGGAAATGTTCATTCCCTCAATCAGTTCTTTTAGAGTATTTTACAGAAGTTCCATAACATTACGTAAATAATTTCTTTTGAGTCAGGATGTTTTGCGATGAAGTAAAATTTTAAAAACTTCATTTTGGGTCATTTCATATTTAAATGAAGATGTTCTTATTTTAAAAATATTATTTTGATTGCTAATTCTTTTAATATAGAGGATACCCGAGTTTTTTTTATGACTTTTCAAAATTAAGGTTTTTAAAACATCTATAAGTACGAACTGGGTATTTGAATGAAACAGAGACTATACATGAGATGCACTCACAGAATTTCCAAAATAATAATAATAATAATATTTTTTTTTTAAATTAAAAAATACTAAGTGACTCCACTGGCGCTTTCGAACACTACATAAGATCATGGACAAGGCATTTAAAAATTTTAATCGATGAAATTTTTAAAACGATATACATAATATAAAAAAATTTATGTGAAGCCTGTAGAATAAATAAATCTTAAACACCAAAATCAATACGTCTAAGATGGCGCTTTTATAAATATAGACCAATTTCAGCTAATCGAAGGTACATTTAAACCTAGGCACTTTAAAGAATTTCCATAGCCAGATGTAAAAGAAATTTGTATAGCCTGTAGAGAACTATAGTCTATACACACCCAATCATACCGTTTAGATGTGGTTATAACATACATACCCAATTTGAGCTCATCGACTGTATCGTTTAAACGCTAGCGCACTTTCAAGAAATTCCCCCATAGGCCATAATGTAAAAGAAATCTTTGTCGTAGCCCTGTAGAAAAACTATAAGTCCTATACACACCCAAATCAATACCGGTCTTGCGACGGTGGTTTATGAGATATATATCCAATTTGAGCTCAATCGAATGCTCCGTTCAGGAGCTATCGTTTTCACTCACATACACACAAACACACATACACACACACACACATACACATACACACATACATACATACATCTCGTAAAAATAGCATAAATGGATTCAGAAGCCCTCAAAACGTGTAAAAACACCCAAATCTCGAAGTCGAATTTTTTCATGATTACAATACTTTCCTTACAGGGTACATGTTCGGAAAGTAAAAATACAAATATCTAATAGATGACACTTTTGAAGAAAAATCACGAACCCTTGAAATGGCTCATTTGAAATTTATAAACGATTTTAAAACGAGTAAATTAAAAAAAATATCGATCTTTATAAGGAAAATAGAAAATTATCCGCTCTTATCAGAAATACAGCACTACTAACATCTTTGGTGAAAGCGACTTGTTATGAATTATGTATTACTACATTATTAGAATTTTTTGTCAAACTTTTCGCAATTTGGAAATTTTATGTCTACAAAAATGATACCACAAAAAAGTAAAATGCCTTTATTTTGTGTGAAACTGACAAAAAAGACTTATTTAATAAACAACACATAATGTAGAAACATTTCGAAAGGTAATAATTTTATTATAATGCATTTTTTTATACCAGAAGTGTTTTATTATGAGAATGTACAACATTGTGTTGTAGATTTTCGTTGCAAAATTATCGCACATAGATTGAAAAATTGGCCAAAAGAAGGGCGACTATTACGCCAGTAAACACGGTGGTTAAAAATAGAGGAAAGCACATAGATATTAAAAAATACGTGTATTATGATGGAAAACTAAAACAGACTTTTCTTTTCTTTCCTAATAATAATTTAGTTTAAAAGTTAACATTTTTAATGATCACTAATACGTAACTTTTAAATATTAAATTAAAAAAAATTAATTAATTCAAGTGCTTCAGTAAACGTAGCCTTATACGCAGACAAATTATAAACAGTTAGAACGGGGAAAATGCATAGCTAATAAAGTACGTATTATTTACGAAATAGTAAACAAATCAGTTCAGCATTGATGGACATCAGCTAACGATATTTTGTGGAGCAAATTATGCCCCGACATCTGACGTACCCGGGCAGAGCTGGGGTAAGCGGTTAGTATAAAAATAAATTGCTAGAAAGATTTAAGATTTCTTTAGAAAAAATGAAGCAAAAAATAAGTTCATTGTATGAACATTTAATTTACTTACCAAAACGTACGTAACATCGCTGAAACAGTATATATTGCGACTGCTGCATAAATTATTTTAAACTTTGCACTTGAAAAAAAAAACTCACCTGCAAAAGAAAAGAGAAAAAAATAATTTTAAAAACAATTTACAAAAAGGGCATTTTGCATGAAAAACTCTAAATGTAAATGGAATAGAACTCAGATCAAAAAACAGTTGCGTTTACAGTAAGCCAAAATTGCTCAGCGAACTCGCGAAGTTTTCTCTGACATACCATGCAAAACGTTTTAATTCAACACAAAAATCATCTCTACACATAAATTCGAAGTGTCCCCCTTTAAGTAGAAGTTTTCGTGTAAATTTTAATTTCATGTCATGTTTGGCAATCCATAGAATAAGAAAGACAAAGGTGAAAAAAACAAGTACTATTTTTTTAATCTATTTAAACTACATTTTTGTTACTATTCAACTTGCTTTGCAGAAAGAAAAAACAAACAAACAAACAAAACATTCTTCAAAATTTTGTGTTTATTAGGAAGAAACTTTCGGTGTACATTTTTTCTATTTTTAACTAACACAAGAACAAACGCAGTCGTTTTAATACACAAGAAATATTTATTAACACGGT
>JAWZYV010015901.1:0-47966 GCA_038373885.1 Cheiracanthium punctorium
GACCCTTAGAAAGACACCCCACGAAGGGCACCCACCCCCTTGTGTTGTCCTTCTGATGTGGATCCATAAGCGAACTTCAGGCGAAGCTCACAAATCCGAAATACATGTTACACAAACAAAATAACTTCTGTGTCATAGTTCTATTACCCCAGATAAAACTGTTTTTTTTTTTGCAAAGTAACAAGCTCAGGACACTCATTGATTTTGTGTTCTAGTGAGTTAAATGTTAAATTACTTTATATTCATTTTTTGGTGTTTTTGTGTTTTATTTTGAAGGCATGTTTAAATACAATCGAGAATTTGTTGATCTTGCAGAGATCGCGCTGACATCTGATAAAAGTGGGTCACAAAGGCCCATTATCTTGAGAGATATGGGTTTTTGCATATGCAAAACCCATTATGTGCGTAATTTTTTGCATCACAGTCAAGAAAATTTGGGTAAATGACTCAGAAATCTGAGTAAACGCGAACTCTGATTCTTGGCTACGAGAGATGTGATACAATGCCTGGACATATTCCAAAATCAGGCATTGCACATTATAACCGGAGCTGTTAAAACGACAACCATTTTGGCAATGCAGTTGACATCGGTTAACCAACCAATGACAAATCTGATTTAGAGAAATTCTTTCATCCTTTTCCAGAGGCTTTTCCGACTGCCAAGTAATGCTCATTGGAGGAACTATGATTATAATAGACAATGAAATTTGAAGACACAAAATGGTTTCCTGCAGTATGTCTCTCATCTAGAACAGTGCAACCATATAAGAACTTTAAAACCGGCACTGCTGTTTTTGCTGAATCCTTTGGATTATAGCTTCCTTGATGTGCCGTTGGGCCTGGAAATGAAAATAGATAAGAAGGCAATGAGTTAAGAGCTATTGCTTTCGAAACAGTTGAGAAACATTTTCCAGCTAAGGAATGGATGCATGTATACACGGATGGCTCTCTGACCAATAAGATTCAGGGGATTTCTTCAATTTTTGTTAAGAACCCATATCCATATCCACCTAATATTTCTGTCTTTGTGTTTAGGCAGTTAGTTGAAAAAGAATCTTAACCTGTTAGTCCTATTTAATTAGTAGTCTTTAGTATGGATAAAGACCTAAAGATCTCATTTGGGCTCATTTTTGGTGTGTAAAAGAAGGGAAAAAGACAATGGCCAAATGTAAAATGTGCTCTCATATTTGGGAGGAAAAAACAGATAGAATGAAAATTCGTTTCTCTAAGTGTAATAAGAAACCAGGTGTATCTTGAAATGACATAACAATTGAGACCATGTAATTAGATACTGATAAAATTGCAAAAAATAAAAATGATTCAACTTATGATGTAAATAAAATAAGTGACCATTCAACTTTTGAAAGAATCCCCAAAAGTACCGTAATTTCCTGCCTATAATCCGCAACCGGTTTTATTAGCTCAGAAAAAAAAATTATATCGTATTATCCGCGGATATTCTGAAGCAGACTATCAATATTTTTCAAAATTACATCGGTATTGTTAACGCACGTCGATTTCGGCATACAACACATTTTGTGCTAAATTGATGAGAAATAAACTATAAAAATTGAAATTGGTACTGAAAAAAAAATAAATGCAAAGAAAATTTACTGTACACTTAAAAAAAATTAGTGTAAACAAAGGTATAATTTTGTAGCTGTTCCCCTGCTTTGAATCATCGCAGTGCATATTCCTTTCCCATGCTATTCTGCCCGTCATCTAATGACGTAACAGGAGAGAGTATTTTTACAGGGTAGTTACAGAGAGTATTTTTAAAGGTATTTTTACAGGGTTCGCGCTAGAGCGCGAGAATCTCGCATAATTTTTTTAAAGTCTTGTGCAAAAAATATTACTATGCGAGGTATTCTCACGCTGCAAAATATTTACCACCAGTGCGAAATTCGCCCTCGCTGTTTGAAAGTTTAAAAACGTCAGTTTACAAATACGAAAATTTGTTTTCATTCTACTACTGTGGAAATCGGGCCGGAGACAAAACAAAACAAAACTCCATCGCAAAGAAGCGTCCCCTCCCCCCCTTGAGTTTCTGTTCAGAGATAACACAGTTGAATCATTGGAATGCAGAAGGGGAATATTAATTACTGCTATCCACACAGAGCTGACGTGTTTATTTTTCTCCTGCAGCTGTAAAATGTTTTGTTTTTGTATGTACGTCCGTTGTATGAGTTTTGAGAGCATTTCATCTGCTTGTTTTCTTATATGTTACCACAATTCATGGAATTATTGATATCCTCTGGCAGTTTGAAATTTGTAACCCCCCCCCCCTTCCGTTCTTAGTTATGGTTCACAGGTAAAAGTTAATCAATCTTTTAAGAAGATCCCCCCCCCCCAAAAAAAAAAAATAAATAAATAAATAAGAGGGAAGCTGAAATTTTCCGGTTAAATACCAGATAATCTAGCTTTTACTGTAGTAAGAATTTGAACTTAACTATATCTGTTTTAACTTTATCACACATATTTGTATCTTACCAACTTTGTAGTATAATATAATTTAACATTTATATAAATATTAAGTTATATTATATAATTTTATTATACTAGATAAAATATTATAGTTAATAATTCTGTTGCTTATTTAAACTGGATGTGATTCTTTGAATATTCATTAACAATTCAAGTGCAAATTTCAGTAAACATTCAGTGCCAATTTAAGCAATCTTATTAGAATAGCTGATGGAAATATCAATTTAGAAAGTTTTCCGCATGATCAAGCTGCTTAAATTTTTAATGATGCCCGGTGACGAATGGGAACAGTTGTAGCCCCGTGGTACAACTTTTGACCAATAAAAAGCTACATTGAGATATCACAAGTTGAGAACCATGTGTAGGAAAAAATAATCTAGTCTCTAGTGTACGCACGTACTCGTGTTGCAGTTGGTTACCAGCACCATCTAGTAGCAAAAAGAGTCCCAATTCTTATTTTCTGATAGAAAAACTAAAGTTACAAGGGCCAAAATTTTCCCCAAGGAAAAAAAAAATGTCACAGATAATATGCAGCGGCGGATAATCCGCATCGTAATTTTTTAACGTTTTTTAACAGATAATCCGCGGATTATCGGCAGGAAATTACGGTAATGAGAATTCAACTACTAAAAGAATTGGAGAAAGTGGTGATTCTTTTTTTAAATCCTGTAAACAGCCTAAACTCCTTCAAAATGATTTAGAGCAATTTTTTGTAAAGACAAGTTCTAATGTGTAGCATGATCTTGACCTGCAAGTAGCAAAGTTCTTTTACAGTTGCAACATTCCATTTAATGTTGCTGAGCAAGAAGAGTTTCTCACTCTTATACAAAAACTGTGTCCAGGTTACAAGCCACTATCAAGAAAAGTATTGTCTGAAAACTTGTTAAATGAAGTAACAACATTGCTTGAAAATGACATGACATCAGCCCTAGAAAATAAAGAATGTACCTTAATTTCAGATGGCTGGAGCAATATCCACAATGAATCTGTAATTGCTTCATGCTTGCATATAAATGGAAAATCATATTTTCTTAATGCAGAAGAATGTGGAACTAATAAGAATACTGCAAATCAGTAACAGAAAAATGTATTACAATTGCTGAAGAGAGATATAAGATGAAAGTGATAGCAGTTGTTACAGATAATGAAAATAAAATGCATAAGCTATCAACTACTGTTAAAAGGAAGAAATAACATGATTGTTTATGGATGTTCAGCACATTTGATAAATTTACTGGCACAAGATGTTGCTCCAGCATCTATTATTAAGCATGTTCTTGATATATAGATGTACTTCCGAAATCATCGTCAACAAGCAGCATGGCTTAAAGAACTGCCTGATACAGTGAAACCCTAGTTGCCAAGCGAAGTAAGATGGAATAGTCATATAGAATATATCTCCACTTTTATTAAGAATAAGCCTGCATTGCTTAACATTTGTGAAAATCATGAAAATGATATTGATATTGGAATTCAAAAATTAGTAAATGACTATAACTTAATAAAAACATATAAAACATTATTTAATACGGCGGATTAATTAGTTAAAATTTTTTATTTGGGAATACCTTATTCCCCCGTACATGATATATAATTCGGTTACACGACTGAAGATGGTTATGTGTGTAACCGAAATATATATCATGTACGGGGGAATAAGGTATTCCCAAATAAAAAATTTTGACAATAACTTATTTAAACAAGTGAAGGATCTATTTCAACAGCTACAACTAATAGCCAAAGCCTTAAATATTCTTCAGAGCGATGATGCAACAATAGCAGATGCTTGTTCTGAATGGCTGAAATTATTGCACTGTCCTTAATTTATTCCACATAAAGATTTTTTTTTAAACAAATGGATTCGGCTTTAGAACCCTTTCATTATCTAGCACGCATGACAGATCCAACCCATAAAATCAAGATCTACAGAAGGCGCCGCTTTATATTATCGCTGATAATGTTATCATTCGTTTAATATTATCAGAATTATGAAATCCCGAACGGACATGCTAAAAATATTGGTTTTTGTAATCAAATCCTTCGTTTATTGTTATCAGTTTATCCTACCATTTTCGATTTTTTTTTTTCCATTTTTTTTACTACCATTTTCGATTTTTTTTTTCCTGTAACCAAAAGTGGATGCCTTTTGTTGGCCGAT
Source organism: Cheiracanthium punctorium (assembly GCA_038373885.1). Taxonomy (NCBI): domain Eukaryota; kingdom Metazoa; phylum Arthropoda; class Arachnida; order Araneae; family Cheiracanthiidae; genus Cheiracanthium; species Cheiracanthium punctorium. Next base: position 4,643 of record JAWZYV010015901.1, read on the forward strand.
GAAGGAATTTCGAGTATTGGCATGTGGCAGGTGGCAATTTTCTTACATTTTCCTCCCTTCCTTGCATTCAGTTTCCACAACTGATGCATCCAAAACCACGTGTACTTTCGTAGACTGGAAAAGCAGGTTCCGCTGTGTCTCCTTATTCGCTCCTGCCGCTGTTCTTCTTCTTATTGTGAGCAGGTCGTCCAGCCTATTGTAAAGTCTAGAAATTTTTCTCTTTGTCCAGTTAAAACGTACTGCACTTTCAAGCATTTTAGAAATGGAGAAAAAACGTAATGATTTAACAATTAAGGACAAAATTGGCATTTTGAAGCGCTTTGATAATTTACCTAAGATGAGTCAAAGAAATGCTGTTGCTAATCTAAACATTTCTCAGCCACTACTCTGTAAAATTCTAAACAATCGAGACGAGATTGAAAGCAAAGCGAAGTTAAGCGGAAATTTGAACTGTAAGCAAAAACGAACTGTAAAAATTGAAGAAGTGGAATCCGCTTTGAAACAGTGGTTTGCCAATGTTAGGGAAAAGGATGCATGCATAAACGGTCCTTTAATGCAACACAAAGCTGAGGATCTCGCATCCAAGATGGGCAAAAAAAATTTCATCGGAATGGACGGGTGGTTTAATCGCTGGAAAAAAAAGAGAGAACATTGTGTTTAAACGCACACACGGTGAAGAAAAGGATGCTGATTTTCCAGCTGCAAATAAATGATTTCTGAAGAAAGGTCTAAGATAATTGCCGATTATGCCCCCAGAATATCTACAACGTGGATGAAACCATACTCTATTTTTGTGCCTTGCCAGAGCATACATATCTCTTCAAAAACGAGAACTCTAAGGGGTGTAAAGTTGCAAAAGAATGTATGACTGTTCTTTGTTGTGCAAGCATGACTGGACAGAAGAAAAAACTTTTTGTTATTGGAAAAAACAAAAAGCCAAAATACTTCAAAGATGTTAAGAAATTGCCTGTGCATTATGCTGCAAATAAAACAGCATGATGACAGCTGATCTATTCAGTGAATGGCTTATTAAGTGGGACAAAGAATTAGATCACAGTATCGTTCTACTCATCGATAACTGTCGTGCCCACGATGTAAATGTCATATTGAAGCATATTAAAATTATTTACTTACCTGCCAATACTACAGCAACTATCCAACCATATGACCAAGGAATAATTCGTGCGATGAAAGCCTATTACCGTGGAGAAATGTGTATTAGAGTTTTGGAAAGTATGGCAGGTACAGAACAGCTCAATGCAAACACATTAGCAAAGAAGTCGAATCTCCTTCAGGCCCTCCATCTTTTGACAAGGTCGTGGGATCGAGTATCCGAGAAAACAATTAAAAACTGTTTATCACATGGTGGATTTATTACAGCGGACGAAGGTATGGATGATGTATCGGAATTCAATGAAGCCGAACTCGTACCATCCGACATGATGGAAATTGACTTTGCAGAATGGATGCCTATAGATAAGAACGTTCAAATGACTGTGACAATGACTGAAGAAGATGTATGCCGAACTGCATCTTATTCCATGCAGGCAAATGATGAGAAATCATCAGAGAAGATGAAACCGATGTGGAAAACATCCAGAATACTCTAAGTGCTACTGAAATGAGAGAGGCACTCTATGTCTTGAGACTTGGGGTGCAACACAGAGGCACTGCTGTGGACTTTCGAGAACAGTACACGTGTGGAAGTTTTATTAATAATTGAGACAAAAAACGAGGCAGACAACATTAGAAGACTTTTTAATTGTTCCTGGACACTCCTGTTAAATTGTAATTAGTTTACCTATGTATGCTATCACTGCTTTTTTGTAGAACTTTTTTTTAAAAAAGGGCTGATAGGTTGAACATTATTGAATTTAACGATTTGTTTAACATATCGTTTTAATTAACCTTTACTTAAATTTGTACCTGCACAAATATATGTTACTTAGTACATAATAAAATTAAATTTTTGTGTTTCCTTATACGTTTCGTTTATTGTTATCAAATACCATCTGTCCCAAAGTGATTACATTAAGCAGCGCGTACTGTATTAAGTGAAGCACAAAAGGGAATAGCAAGAGACTGGCTCATAGATTTTATGCTGAATTCTCATTCACTCTTGTTGGCATATGAAGCTGAAGCAGAACCATTTCCAAGTACCTTCTTTAAAACAAAAGATGTAAAAGCCAAAATTTGGTGGAAAGCATTAAATAACAAAGAAATCAATCCTGATTTCATATATTTAATGGTGAATCTTCATTTCATGCCTTGTGGCGCTTCATCTATAGAGCAAATGTTTTCTAACTTTTCACATATCCACTGCGAATTAAGAAATAGACTTGGAGTACAAAAAGCTGCAAAGTTTGTATTTTATTATACATGCTAATAGGCTCCAAGGACATAGATTGGTAAACTCTACTAATATTTGTGCAAACTACATTGTGCGATAAAATTGTATTTACAATTTTCCTTTTGATTTAAGTAAAAAATTAGTAAACTAGTCTGCATTGGATATATATAGTAATGTGCATTCTCATCATAATAGTGTTAAGTTTAATAATTGTAAATGTACAATATCTGTAAATATGAATTCTTTTAAGAAGAAAACATGGATGAAAGTTTTCTGTGCTTATTACATTCCTTAAAATGCACTACTTTCATATAGCATTCTTTTAATTATCTAATCAGAAACTGTATTAGGTAAATATTGTTATATGGAAATAGTGGTATTAAATGCCCAAAACTTTCATGCATGAGAAAATGAAAAAATAGCAGATTAATCTTCATAAAAGTGACAAAAAATAGTCAAATTAATAAGTTTTTTCAAAGGTGGTAAAAACTGGTAAATACCGTCCAACCCTGCAACAAACCCAGCTTTTGTTCCTGACCACCCGCGAACACTTGCGGTTGCTTCTTTTAGACTTTTGACGGGGCATGACTCTTTGCAGAATCATTTATCTCGCATTGGACTAGCAGATTCGCTGTTGTGATAGTGGATGCCTTTGTGATAGTTTTATGTGATAGTGGACGGCCAATGACGGCAGAACATTTGGACGTGTGGCGGCAGAACACTGGCAGATTTTTCTTGTAGATTTCAGCACTATTGGCGGGCTAGGAGTTTAATGGCCTAACAGCCAATGTAACTGGCATTTGACAAATAAATTAATTAATTAAATACAATTAAATAAAATTATTAAATAAAATTAATAAAATTATTAACTTTGCAAGACCCCGTAAAAGAACTTTAAATGTTATTCCCAATTCTTTAAATGCTGACTAAGCTAGTCTAATATTTATAGACTTGTTGTTCTTGAAATGGACTAATTTCCTGAAACTGATATAGACTAATGTACTGAAATTTGTTTGAATGCTCTTGTAGACGAACCATAAATGCTGCATACACTATTGTTGATGGAAAACATTGTTTTGTAATTTTTAACGGCACATATAAGTTCTATTTTTGAAACAAACGAATATCTCTTATTTGCACTTCAACTTTGCATTTTGGTAACTTATATTTTTCATTATAGTGAGTACATGGCACATATTTTTAAGTTGTTTCTGCTTTCTATTTTATTTGATAAAAATGTGTTGTTAAATGAAGAAAATTGTTATGTCGTAAAGAATAAATAACATTTAGACTAAGTGGGAAATTAACGGGTTTGTCGTGTATTAAAAGTTCTGAATGGTAAAAATGAAAATAATTTTAAAAGTTTATATTTAAAATAATATTTGCCCAGAGAAATTAAGTTTTGGGGTATGTTGGGACATTATAAAGGATTTGTGTCAGTTGGATTTGTAATTTAGAGATCCATGTGCTTGCCATTAATTGCGCACTAAATGACAGATACATATTTTTCTAAGTGAAATACCTGATATAGTTCTTTCATGATGAGTTATACATATGTTGAAAACTACTTTTAATGATTATGATAATAGAGCAAGAGCCAGTGGCCGCCAGACCTTCGTCATAGTATATGCTAGCCTCCCGCGCGTTTGTTTCCCCTCTCCGGCGTTCGCCGAAGTTCGTCGGCAACTTTACTCGCCGCGTGACGTCACGTTTTCTCCCGCAGTTCTTCTTTCGGTTTTTCTCATGAGCCGTGATCGCTGCAGCATATCTCCATAGTAACGGAGACATTTTGTTTCTGATTGGCCGGTCAGAACCTTGTTTTATGCAAATTAACTGTTGCACATGTGAATTGTACGTATATAATGTGGTTCCTTTTGCCTGCGAGTTATTGCATTTCTATGGCATGCTATTTGATTCTAGCCTCTGTATATTCTGTGTATGCTAGTTCTGTAAGACGCTCAGCGAGCGTGAATGTATTTGAACTTTATAATATTTATTTTAATTAAAGAACTTTTGGTTTCTTAATGATGTCTCATAATTTCAAGTGTTAAATCACCACTGCTGGCAAAATGCGAATAATATCTTCTAAGATTTTGGTTATGGGCCGAGCAATCCCATTGTAAAACTGCTCATTGCTGACTTTTAATAATGACGGCGTACGTGCATTGTAATTTTCAACTCAAGCCCCGGCCTGTGTTTTCCATCATTCGGCGTTACCGAGGTGTCTTCACCGAGGAGTGTAGCGGCATTATGAAGCAAGTGTTCCGGCTCTAGTGTTGTCGTATTCTACAAGTATCATCATCTTGTGCCTTCAAGAGTTCCGTCACCAGTCAAGCTTTCGAATCCCCGTTTTAGTGTTTAGTTTTCAAGCTGGCGTATTATTCCTTGCGTGGAAATGGACTTTTATTGAGTTGCTTCGACGGGGGCCGATCATATCGGCGTTTCAGCCAAGCTTTAAAGGAGCCTTTTAACAGACTATGGAACTTTTCCTTGCAGTAATGTTTCGGTTTCATCAGTATAAAATAGGACTCTCCCGTGTTGTAAGTTATATTTAAATTTTCATCATATGCATGTGTTTATTATACTTCTTGTAAATTAGTGTTGTAAAGTGGTAATAATGTGCTCGCATATTCACGAAAGTCACAACCAAATAGAGATGCTTAATGCATCGAACTGGAACACCTGGAAAGATGACATGAAGGTTTTGTTAATGGAAAGGGGAGTTTGGAAATTTATTGATAAAACTGAACCCGCTTTAGACGATAAAGCTACACAAAAGGAAATACTAGACTACAATTTGCGTAAAGCGAGGGCATATTCGACGATATATTTGGGTGTTAGCCCTGATCTTCGCTCACTTATATCAACGGTAGATTCGGGTGATGTTGCATGGGACACGCTTAAAAAGCATTTCGAACCCTCTTCTAGAGCTAGAACTATACAACTTTTAGATGAATTTTTCTCGCATCGTTATGTTGCGGAAGAAGGAATTGGATTATTTGCTGCTAAAGTAAAGAAAACAATACTTAAATTACGCGACTTAGGTCACCCTGTTGAGGAGTTATATCAGGGATTTCAGCTCATTCGATATTTAGATTCTAACTTTCAGAATATAGTACAAACGATTTATCGTTGGCCAGAGAAAGACTTTACCTTTCAGAAAATCTTAGACGAACTACTTGTAGAGGAGGGACGCATTCGTCAAGTGAAGGGGGACACAAGTAATTACGAGAGTACTTTGTTATCCACAACTGTTGAGGACACGCAAAAACATAAAAATGAAAACCCCAACAAGTTAGGTCCCTGCTTCCGGTGTAAAAAATACGGACATGTAATAGCCAATTGCAGAGTAAAGCTTAGTTTTAATAGAAATAAAAGTGGTACAAAACGAAAAGTAAAATCTAGTAATTATTGCGATGTTAAAGTAAACGAAAATCTCCTTAATGTTGAAGCTAGTAAACCTAATGCAGTAATAAACAAAATTTGGGTATATAATAAAGCAGGTGAAGCAATTTTTTATGCCAAACGTACCAATGGTCTTTATTTTTTTAAACCCTCGCACTACATTAAAAATAAAACGGACGGCAAAAAGGTAGGAAGTAAAATGTATAATCTGTCAACTGAAACAACCAGTGAATTAGCCCTTTGGCACTACAGGTTTAATCATGCTAATATGGATTATTTAGTGCATACTAGTAAGAATAATAGTGTTCGTGGATTACCCACATTAAAAATCAATAAAGAATCTTGTACGTCCTGTAAACTAGCTAAAGCGCGAAGGAAGAGTTTTAAACCTATATCGAATATTAGATCTTCAAAACCGCTTGAATTATTGCATCTTGATGTATGTGGGCCGTTGCCCGTTGCGTCACTTGACGGTAGCCAATATTTCTTAACTGTCACTGATGATTATTCTAGGCATGTAACTGTTTTTACTTTGAAGAAAAAGTCTGAAGTTTTTTATTGTTTTCAAAAATACCAAAGACGAATGGAACGGCAATTAAATTTAAAAATTGTAAATGTGCGTACAGATAATGGAATGGAGTTTTGTAATAAAGACTTTAAAAATTTTCTTGACAAAGAGGGTATTCATGCCGAAAGAACAAATACTTACACACCAGAACAAAACGGTGTTAGTGAACGGTTTAACTTAACAGCAATGAACGCAGTTAGGGCTATGCTTCATGCCAGCAGTTTAAATAATAAATTTTGGGGCGAAGCAATTCAATGCTTCGTACACACTTGGAATCGGATTTGTCATAAAAATAAAGATAAAACACCATTCGAACTTTTTACAGGTAGAAAACCAGTAGTCTCTTACTTTAAAATGTTTGGCTGCACAGCCTATGTAAACACACCGAAGAATTTAAGAAATAAATTAAGTTTAAAAGCAAAAACCGGCATAATGGTAGGGTATGCGTCGGATACTAGAGGTTATCGCATATTTCTTAAAAATGAAAATAAAGTAATAGAAACATCAAATGTTAAATTTAGTGAGAGAATTAAGTGTGTGGAAGCCGAACTGGAACCCAGTAAGAGTAATAAAAGATTTGTATATTTTCAAAAAAATGATATGGATTTAACCAGTCTTGAGCAAACGCATGGTGAAATCACCCTCCCCCCAGATGAAAATATCGTTTGGATTAGACGTGCTGTTCCACGAAAGGATGAAACGCGAGTTGATATTTATTATAACATTGAGGGTAAAAATATGCGTTTAAGATCCGGTAATGAGGTAGAGAAATACTGTAAAGCGCATAACATTAAATTTGATAGTAATCTGTTTGATTTTAGTGGTAAGAACACTTATTCAGGAAAAGTGACAGATCAAATAAATTTAGATGAAACAACGGACAATTGTCAACCCGAAGCGCTTAATATAGAAATAAAAATTCCCAGTAATTATAATGAATGTATGTCGTCTGCGGAAGTCGAAAAATGGCAGTGTGCTATGGCCGAAGAATTAAAGATGATGCATGCGCGTAATGTGTGGGAACTAGTCCCTAAACCTGATAATAAAAAAATTATAGGGAACCGCTGGGTATATAATTTGAAATGTGATGAAAATAATAGGATAGTAAAATATAAGGCCAGACTTGTAGCGCAAGGATTCGCGCAATATAGAAACGACACATATGACGAAGTTTTTAGTCCGGTAGTTAATTTTTCATTAATCAGACTATTCTTTTCAATTCTTGTATGTTTCTTTAATTGGTGTTACTGTCAAATCGATATTAAATGTGCGTATTTATATGCACCTCTACAGGAAGAAGTTTACATGTATCAGCCACAGGGATTCAAAGATCCCAACCATCCTGATCACGTTTGCCTACTTAAAAGAGCTTTGTATGGTTTACGGCAGAGCGGTAAAGAATGGTTTTGTGAACTTGACCGAACACTAGAAAAATTAAAATTTAAAAGACTAGAATGAAGTAATTGTACATACGTATATAGTGATAATGTTGTTCTTCTTGTGTATGTCGATGACATTTTGATTTTTGGAAAAACATTGGACTGCGTCAACCACATTGTAAGTTTGTTCAAAAATGAATTTGATATCACTGTTTTAGGAAAAACAAAAATGCTTCTAGGAATTGAATTTGAAGAAAAGTTTGGAAAGTTATACATACACCAACACAAGTACATAGATAAAATTTGCGAACAATACAAAAGTTTTAATTTCCCACTATCAACTCTCCCCATTGTTAAAGGCTGTATCCTGTCAAAGACGGACAGTCCTGCATCAGAATCGGAAAGAAATGAAATGTTAAAGTTACCATATAGAAACGTTGTGGGATGTTTGTCGTATCTCGCGAACCGTACGAGACCAGACCTTTGTTATGCTGTAAATATTTTAGCACAATTCCAAGAAAACCCCGGTGTAAAGCATTGGAACGCATTATTGCGATTATTGGGTTATGTTCAATATACAAGAGATTATAAACTTAATTTGTCAGATGTAACTAATGTAGAAATTAACTGTTATAGTGATTCAGACTTCGCATCCAATAGAGATGATCGCATTTCTATGGGTGGGATATTGCTGTTCATGAGTAATGCGCCCGTAATTTGGCGTACGTTCAAACAAAAGTTTGTAAGTCTTTCTACCATGGAATCGGAATTTGTTACTTTAACGGAAGCTTCTAAAGAAGTTAGTTGGATAAAACACATCTTAGATGAATGTAATGAATTGGGAATTGCTGAATTACAATTAAAAGACAATAAGATATTTTGTGACAATGAGGCCGCGATTAGATATGCAAAATCGCCTATTGAGAATATTCGATCTAAGCACATTGACGTAAAACTACACTTTATAAGGGATTTAGTAAATGATGGACTTTTTGAACTTAGATATGTTCATAGTAAAAAGAACTTAGCTGATGTATTTACGAAGCCACTCCACAAACATGGACTGAATAAGTTTTGTGAGGTTATATTTGAACGAAGTGTATAATATATTGTTTTCTTGCACAGGAATATTTGTGGTTTGTGATTAAAAAAAAAAAAAAAAATTGTGTGTTTGTAAATAATTCTGCAGAATACGTCTAATAAGGTTTATTGTATTGTGTTGCATCGTTTAATATATATATACTAAAATGTTTTGAATTTAAATGTGTAAAGGTTTTGGGAAAGTAATTTTGAATGTTTTTCATGTTTTGATAATGTACTTTTTTTTTGCTGCGATCACGGTGCATGAGAGGGGACCGCTTGCTAGCCTCCCGCGCGTTTGTTTCCCCTCTCCGGCGTTCGCCGAAGTTCGTCGGCAACTTTACTCGCCGCGTGACGTCACGTTTTCTCCCGCAGTTCTTCTTTCGGTTTTTCTCATGAGCCGTGATCGCTGCAGCATATCTCCATAGTAACGGAGACATTTTGTTTCTGATTGGCCGGTCAGAACCTTGTTTTATGCAAATTAACTGTTGCACATGTGAATTGTACGTATATAATGTGGTTCCTTTTGCCTGCGAGTTATTGCATTTCTATGGCATGCTATTTGATTCTAGCCTCTGTATATTCTGTGTATGCTAGTTCTGTAAGACGCTCAGCGAGCGTGAATGTATTTGAACTTTATAATATTTATTTTAATTAAAGAACTTTTGGTTTCTTAATGATGTCTCATAATTTCAAGTGTTAAATCACCACTGCTGGCAAAATGCGAATAATATCTTCTAAGAGTATAAAAGCTGAAACTTTCCCTGCGCATACCCCCCAACAAAGGTAGGAACATTCGGCCACTATAAAGTTTGGATGATCGTGGCTTTGTCTCAGGTAGCAGGTGGCAAAGGTGTATAAAATTGCCGAAAATTTCGTCATTTCATAAAGCCTAATTTTTTTATATGTTCTTCTTAGCAGTACTAGAAATCACTTTATCCCTTGCCAGACACTTTTCCATTGTGGCAAACCCCCGCCAGACAACCTCAAAGTCAACGGGAGTCATGGAAAACTGTTGTGTTCGTAAACTCCAGCGACGAAGTACGTCAAGCTGTCACAAAGTGCCCAGCACATTTTATACTGCTACTTCGGAACTTTCTTACGATGCTGCAGCGCACTCGCAATAGAACTACGTTTTCCATGACTTTGAGGTTGTCTGGCGGGGGTTTGCCACGATGGAAAAGTGTCTGGCAAGGGATAAAGTGATTTCTAGTACTGCGAAGAAGAACATATAAAAAAATGAAGCTTTATGAAATGACGAAATTTTCGACAACTTTATACACCTTTGTCACCTGTTACCTGCCAAAGCCACGATCATCCAAACTTTATAGTGGCCGATTGTTCCTACCTCTGTTGGGGGGTATGCGCAGAGAAAGTTTCAGCTTTTATACACTGACGAAGGTCTGGCGGTCGCTGGCTCTTAGACTATAATTAATTTTGTATTTAATAATTTTTGTGTTTTTGTGGCTGACAATTTTTTTTTTAGTGGCCGACAAAAATTTTTTTTTCATAACGATCTTTTAGTTCCCTTAAATAATACATTAACATTAAAAAAATTTTTAACATTTCTAATTTTTTACTAATTTTCTTTTGATTTACAACAATCGCAACTTGGTGGCCATTTCTTTTTGGAACCATTGGAAAAACCGTTACGATCTCGGCAGATACATGCGTTCCCGTGTCTTTGACATTGTCAGATTCAAGGAACAAGTAATTTTACGGCCGTTCACGATGTGTTCTACAAAATGCAATTTTTTAATAAGGAGTTATTAAATTCAAGTAGAAATGCAAAGAATGTATGTTTAATAAAATATACACATCGTTCTTTACAAAGTAATTTTTGAGACCGTATTTATGGAGTCAATAAAGTGTGCTGACTAAAACATCGACTCCATGGCCGATATTTCGCTACAGCAATTGAAGTCTGAGTACGAGAGTATAGCGATGGCAATAAATACCGGAGCCAGAGGCGGCTTCGACCCCCTCTTCTCTTCTCCCTCATCAACGACTAGTCTCGGAATGGCGTGGATGGACTGTCTGCCGACTTAAGGAGTGACACAATCAAAGAGAGGGCCCTCTCATCTTAAGACCATGATTCTAGGATAAGTCCCTTTTATGCATGCTTCCTTTTTTAAACTAATATATATATTTTTTAATTTGTTTTGTCAGCCACATAATTTTTTTTTTGTTGCTGTTTGTGACATGATGTGTTATGCCTAGAAATGAGTGAGGAATCTTAAGTGTAACAAAAGGATTTATTAATAGTAAATTTTAAAAAATATGATAGTAGTTTATTAATGAAATGTTAATTAAGGGATAATATGATTATAATATTTAAATATTTTTGAAAAAATATTGGATGGTTAAAGATTTAATTTTGGGGTCTAGCATACTTCATGTCATGTGGGATCATGATTCACGGTAAAAGCTAAGTCCTCAGTTAACTGAAATTTCGTAAAATTTGAGTAAAAGATATTTGTTATTATGCAATTTAATCGAGATTTTGTAAAAAAGTGGAAACAATTTGTTGAAGGAATAAGATGTAAAATCTTATGATTTCGTGCACAAGCATTGTTTAAGTTGTAAAATAATTGTTACCTCGGATGTATTAGTCTGATATTGATGCAATATGATAATAAACGAATTGTTTTCATTATATTTAAGTGTGTTTCTTTAGAGTTGCATTTTCTTTTTCCTAGAGATTCTTAGGGTTCTTGCATTTTTTTAGGAAAATCCACAACTGCAATGTACCATTTTTTAATCTATACGATCACTAAGGCTTTAAGATGTTTATTTTAGTTTCATTTTGGAATTTATTTGTATTTTAGAAAAATGGTGAAAAAGCTTTTTTTCACAGCACCACTTTTAGATATAGATACAACTATCTTTAAATATTAATTTTTTTTTATTTATTCGTTAAATACTAAATCTCTAAAAATTTTCACCACAACAAAATAAATTATAAATATAAATTATAATATCTTATAATGTTTAAAACATGCTCAAAAATACATATCAACAGTAAGATAAACCTTTTATTGAAAATATCAGATATTTTGGATATTTACAATCCCTGGATGTATTGAACAATAATTATTGCAATTAATTCAAATCCCAGTATTCTTGCGCTGTTATCTTCGCCTACCCCCATGATGACACAGCTCTCTGGAATGTTGATTACTTTTCAATATGTGTCCTGTACCATGATGTACCAGCCTTTATGCACTTGAGGGGGGGGGGTGCAAACAAGATGGCAAAGCATCTTGATGTAGAAAAATAAGAACATAGGGAGAGACACTTAGGAAAAAGCAGTAGAGAATTTACTGAGCAAAATTACTTAATTTTCGATTTTAAAAAAATCTAGAAAAACTCCTATTTATTATTTTTTTTTTTTTTCAAAATTTTCATTGTAGAATACTTTAGTTTATTAAAATAAAATAAAATTCCTTCAAAAATTTTACACATATAAAAATAAAAAAACAGTCCACTCAAAGAAAAAAAGGAAAAAATGTCCACTCAGAAGAGTTATAACAAAACACCATTTACTACATGTCATTATCTTAAAGATTCACTTAAATTTTGATTGAAAAAAAAATCATTCATTTAGCTTTCAATCTGTTACATAAATATTGAACCAAATAACTGTTAATATTTGTCTCTTAGGAGAGTGCTTACATACATTTAGTACCATCACCAGCTAATTATTTCTATCAAAGGGAGAGTTGAGCATAAAATTTATCTTCTGACAAAATTAAAAATAGCTTTAATTAATTAAAACTTATCCACAACTACTGAAAACAGCTTCGTGTCTTAATCAACACAACAATTTTTTGAAGGGGCCATTTTAATTGATTGTAATTTTGAAAAGGGACCAAATTTCATCTGCATCTGTCGCTGACATTTTATGGAAGGGAAAAAAACCAGTATCTGCGGGAGACATCTCCAAAGTTTTAGAACTAACTCCTCCAGGTGAAGTACAAACAAAGGCAAAGGAAAAAATGATGAGACCAAAACATGACGTCCATCATGAATGAAAGAGTTAGAAGCTCATAAGAATCAAATTTAAAAAGGGGGGGGACTTTTCAAAAATTTAAGTGAGAGAAGCCTGTAAGTAGGATTTTTGCTCAGTAAAACATTTAAAGTGATCTTAAAATCAGTACAGTGTGGGGGGGGGGGATTAATTTAAGTGCATATTGACACAAAATGTCATTGCAACAAGTGGGAAAGTAAAACTATTGCCAATATCTATCCAACAAATTAAAGGAAAAGAAAACTTATTTAACGATGGTAACTGATTGTTCAATAATTACCCATTTAATATAAAAAATTGTATAATTTGGCAGAAGTTACTGCAAATAACAAATTCATTATTGCACAAATTATCCTGAATGATTGCAGATTTTCAATGCAAAGCTTATTTACACGAAAGTCTTTAAAATCATATCGGATTCCTTATTATTTTCTGCATGAGGACACCACATATAGGCTTTCATTGTCTTTTGCAGTAATTTTTTTTTTTTGCCATGTATATGTGGTGGCAGTCCGGAAAGGGTTAATGACAGTCAACTGAAGATTTCTTTAACACTCACAGATATTAACCTGCAGAATTTAGAAAACCAAAGCAATAATCTGTTATAACAGAAAACAACACTACATAAGATTCCACAAATCAAGATCAAAGATCGCCATAATGATGGGCAGTTAATAACAAATTCTGCTAAAATAGCCCTGTAAGAAGGTTATGTTAATCAGTATAGGAATATCTATTTATATATGTGCTATCAAATTTACTGTGTTTTCTATACTTCATCTTCTTTCTCTCTCTGGTAATAAATAACTAGTGAATTTTATGATTAAAAGTTTTATTAAAAACACCTTTTAAAACATTAGTCACGAAAGTACTTTCTGCTAGCTCTTGTAGCCATCTTCATGCTATGTGCTGTTTTGGTTCTGCTTTCTTGTCGTTATAAGTCTTCTCGGAAGACAGCTACGAGAGCTAGCCGAAACTACTTTCATGACTTTGTTTTAAATTGCATTTTTAATAAAACTTTTAATCATAATAACAGCAAACCGTTCTATTTTATTCACATAATAGGGTCAGGTGGGGTAAAATGATACAACATATTTAAAATTTTTTTACAAATATTTTACATTGGACTATCTGACAGTAACTAAAAATTGTTTTTTTTCTTTTACAAACATTAAAACTGTTTGATCATTAATTCTTTTTGGCTTGTTATTATGATCATTTTACCCCATGGTGTGAGGTAAAACGATTATGGATGAAAAGTATGAAACAATTCATAGAAAATGATATACAAATAAGATCAACTCGAAAATAGATAATAAATATTTTGTTAAACAGTTTTACATGGAATTTTAATTTAGCTATCAGAACTTATAAGTATACGATCGAAATTTGGCTCATCCAGTATTTGAATTATCTGTTCAGTTTGTACTTCCTCGACATCATCATTTTCTGGCAATGTACATTTTTTTCAAATAAAGATTTTGCAAAGAATTAAATTGTAAATAGCTCCTTTATGCAGACAAAATCTGTCCGAAAATGTTTAATAAAAACTTTTACCACAGCAATTAAGAGCCAGCAGATATTTTTGTCCGAAAGAGGTGTTACGGTCATGCCATTTTGAACTCTTTAAATAAGAATTGGGTTTTTTCTTCACAAAATTTCAAGAATAGCATACTTTTCTTTACTTCATGGTCTTCAACATCATGCTTTTCTTCAAAATGTGCAGCAAATACGTCCTCTGTTAGCATTTATTTATAAATGTATGATTCCAGTATCATAAATTTTGGGCTATTTTTCTTATTTTCTTGTAAAAATAAAAGTAGAATAACAGAATCTATTTATTTATTCACATTATTACTATTAATACCTTATTGTAAGACGACACGAACTCCCAAAATGACAGAAGACTCGCATCTCACTTACACAAAAACCATTTTATTAAAAAAAAAAAAAAAAACACTGCACGGATTACACATAAAAAGAACAACAGCCATAGCTCACTCCATCTTAGCCTCGCTACTCATCTACGAACTCAAACGATTCCCTGGCGGAAGCGTCACTGCTTTTATTTTGCCGCTGCAGTCCTGGAGTTTGGCTGCTCAGGTGGGGAACATCTGTTACAGACTCCCCCGCTGGCCACGTTGACGTCCGGGCGAGTGGCCAGAAGAGCTGGATGGTAACTGAGTCTCTCTTTTGGCACTTCGACGAACAGTCTTTAGAGGGCTACTCTTGGGAGGTCGTCCCCTCTTCCTTAGGGGGGCGACAGGCACAACATCAGAAAGAGGAGTTTCATTGAAAGGGGTGAGAGCAGAAGTGTGGTATGTGCCAAGCAGGATATCCGGCGCTTCCGGGTTAGCAACTTCATAGGTTGTAGGGGAGCGTTGGGTAATCACAATATAGGGGCCATCCCTACAGTGTTGAAACTTGGCTGTTTTCTTTTTCGCTTTTTTGCTTAAACGATGTAAATTTACCCATACTTTATCACCTGGCTCATACCTATGTGCCCTTCTTCTACTCTCATCGGCATACTTTTTGTGCTGGTCTTGCTTCTTTTCTACCAGATCTTTGATCTCGGTTGAGATCCAGGCAAATTTCTTCAGATAAGGTGTAATTTCAGCGATGAAATTATCGTTGTCAATCACCGCTCTTACATCATGTTGCACGTCATCAATTGTTCGTAATTCTCTTCCGAATTGGAGAAATGCAGCTGTGATTTGTTGTATCACACTTCGACGTATTCATTGCAAAACGGATGGTCGCAAGTTTATCCGACCATGACGTATGATCCTCACCAACAAGTATTGCTAGTTTTGGTTTTAGATCCCGATTCTTTCTTTCAACTGGATTGGCCTGGGGCCAATATACGGGTGTAAAGACTTGGGACACTTCGAGTAGGTAACACAGTTGCTGTAGGACAGCACTTGTGAATTGTGGGCCATTATCACTTATGACACGTCTGGCTAATCCATACCTCAGGAAAATCTCTTCAAACAAAGTTATGGCACATTCTTTCGCCGTCGCCTCTTTCAGAGCAAAAAGTTCTACCCATTTTGTCGACGTATCTTCTACGATGAAAATCCACTTCTTTCTATCTGCAGTCTCTGGTAAGGGACCAAAGAGATCTATGGCGAGTGTTTCGAAGCGTTGGGCATAAGCGGGAGTTCTCAATAAACCTGTAGGTTTCTGATTGCTTGGCTTAAATCTGCTACACTTGGCACAATTTTTGACATAATCGGTAATAAACTTCCGCATTCCAGGGAAGTAATATCGCAAGGCCACTTTGTAGAAGGTGCCCTCGGTTCCGTAGTGGCCGGCAGTTGGGGAATCGTGGTACTCCTTTAGCACTCTCGTTCGTTCATGGATAGGGATGACTAGTTAAGCCTCCTCGGCTTCCGAGTCTGGAGCATACCTGTAAAGGATTCCCTGGTACATCAAATATCCCCGCTGTGTCCAGTTGGCATAATTTTCATCTGTGGTGTTACTCTCGAAACAGTCTATTATCTTTTTCAGATCTGGATCCTTGAGTTGCTGCTCCCGGATGTCACTTGGCTTCCGGACTGGGAGGTGAATGGCAACCGCACAAATCTCACCCGATGGCTCCTTGTGTTCACATGCAGGACGTGATAGCAAGTCTGCAATAACGTTGGCTTTTCCGGGCAAGTAGTCGACTTTCAAGTTGTACGACTGAATCTGTAGGGCCCATCTTGCTAATCGGCCGGTTGGCGATTTTAGACTTAATAACCATTTCAAGGGCTGGTGGTCAGTAATCACCGTGATCTCTGCTCCTTCCACGTATCCCCTGAATTTCTCTAATGCCCAAACAACTGCTAGGGCCTCTCTTTCCGTTGTGGAATAGTTCTTTTCAGCTGGTAGTAGAAGTCGGCTGGCATATTCGAGCGGTTGTTCCTCTGGACCTTGTATAAGGACAACTTGGGTAAGGACAGCTCCCAAAGCGTAGCCGGATGCATCCGCCCTTATGACAAAAGGCTTTGATTCGTCCACTTGACTCAACACTGGCGGTGAGATCAACTTCCTTTTCAGGGTTTCAAAGGCCTGTTGTTCATCCTCCCCCTCACTTCCACGTGGCTCGCTTCCTGGTCAATTGACTCAAAGGTCTCGAGAGGTCTGCGAATTGGGGAATGAATCTGCGGTACCAACTACAGGTCTGTAGGAAACTTTGAACCTGCTTTACGGACTTCGGGGGAGGAATTCGGGCAATTGCCTCCACTTTAGCCGGGTCCACTTCTATTCCTTTGCTTGTAATGAAATGTCCTAAATACTTAACTTACTATGGCAAGGAAAGTGGCACTTAGCACGGTTTGCATGTAACTTAAACTTTTGGAGTCTCTCAAAAACATGCCGTAAGTCCTCTATGTGTTCCTCGAAGGTCGAAGACAACACAATGATGTCATCCAGGTATACAAGCGTATTGACCTTCAGACCATTTTTGAAAAGATCCATTAACCGCTGAAAGGTCGCTGGCGCTGTCTTCAAGCCAAAAGGCATCCTGGTGAACCGGTAGACCCCATACTGGCAGACAAACGCCGTTTTATCTTTGTCCGGAGAATACATTTGTACTTGATGGTACCCCGATTTCAAATCTATAGTTGACATATAGGCAGTCTGTTTGGCTTTATGCAACAAATCATCCATGCGTGGCAATGGATATGGGTCAGGCTTCGTGAGAGAGTTTAACTTGCGATAGTCTACACATAATCTAAACTCTCCATTTGGTTTCGGAATCAAGACTACAGGTGCTGCGTATGGAGAATCACACTCTTCTATGGTTCCTGCCGCAAGCAAGGCATCGATTTCCTTCTTAAGAACTTCTCTCCTGGCAGGAGATAGTCGGTAAGGAATAGTAGCCACGGGAGGGGCATTTCCTGTCTCGATCCTATGTTCTATAAAGGGGGTCGGCTCTCCCCCGGCCGGAACGTATCTTCATGTTCTATCAATAGAGCATCAAGTTGTTTCTTTTGACCCTCTGTCAGTTGTTCACCTTCATCTGCACGGAGTTTGAAGTCACACTTTGGGGTATGGGTGATGTCTTCTTCTGCAACCGCAATGACCTCTTGTTTTGGGGCCATATTGACTTTTTCTTTGAGACCAGTGTCGTCTCGTTCCTCTGCCAAAGGAGGTATTTTGTAGCCTTCGACGAAGGGAAACTGCTTTCTTGGGTTGTCCCTGTAATACCAATTTTGGTCTCCTAAGTTTAACACCACTTTAGCTTTCTTCAAGAAGTCTGTCCCGAGTAGGGTACGATTTCCTTTAGCCTCTGGGAGAGCAATAAGATTCATCTTGAAAGTACGTCCTTCGAGTTGTATTGTCACTCTTGTAGTGTATACGTCTTTGTCAGTCTGGCTACCATCAGCAAGAGTCATCCGTAGATTGGACTTTTGAAACTGGACCCCTTGATTCCTCAGGATCTTGTATAGTCCTTCACTAGCTACTGTGTGGCTTGCTCCACTGTCTGGGCAGGCGGTGCCTACTACTCCATTTATGGTAACCAGCAGGCATGCGGTGGGTTACGAGGTGGACAAGCTCTGGAGGTTGAAGTGTCCAAAGTTGGCGGAGGCAAGCTTTGGCGTTGGAGTGCAAACTGGACACTTAGCTCTGACAACTCCAGGCTTACCGCAACCATAACAAGTCAGGGCTGGACGCTCCTGTTTTTCACCAGCGTTGAGTTTTTCGGATTTAGGCAGTTGATTGCCTGGTTTCTTGTTTAGAGCATTTCTTGAAGTTTCCTCTTTGACGGGGTAAGGTTTCTTTTGCATTGGTGGTGCGTTGTATTTTTTGTGGCTTAGTCTGATGTTATCGTTAGCATCAAGCTTTTCCACAAGTTCTAAGGGAGTGTTCAGATCGGGCCAAGAGTCGAGAAAGTGTTCTTTCACTTCAGGGGGAACTCGTCGTTTTATTTGGTCTGTGAGGACAAGGTCTCTAAGTTTGTCGAAGGTGGTGATGTCTAATTCTGTTAACCAACCATCTAAGTAGCCATCTAATTCGAAGTAGAAGTCTCGCCAGGTGCAGGTGGGATTCTTGCGGTGGGATGAGAATAGCTGTCGAAACCTTTCAGCAGAGAGTTTAAAACGCTTAAGAAGTAGGCCCTTGACCTTCTGGTAGTCTTTGCATTCTTCCTCAGGTTTCCGAACGACCATTCTGCCGACTTCCGGTGGGAGGGAACCAATCAGGTAGGGGACCCAGGTAGTCTCCGGAACCTTCAAAAATGTTAACTGCCGTTCAAATAAACTTAGGTATAGCGCCATGTCATCTTCTTTTGGATCAAACTTGGGTAAGATCCCCTTCAGATCCACCTTGGGCTGTTCCGGCTCAAGAGCTGAAGAAGTAGTAGATGCAAGGTTTGACTGGGAGGATTTTTGAATCTCAAGTTCCAGTCTCAGCTTTTCTAGCTCAAAAGTTTGTTCTCTGGCTTTTTTCTCTTCCTCTCTCCTTTCCACCAACTCCGTATCAGCTAACTTTTCTCTTCTTACGCGCTCCTCAGTGATGGATGTCAACATGTTTTTTGTTAATTCTTCATCATATTCTTTTGAATCGGTTATCAGTTTCTTTAATTGGGGCACTTTGTTTTCCACCCACTCCAAACCCAGTTCTAGGGCGAGGAGTCGTAGGTCATCTTTTCGGCCTTTTCCGAGGTAAGCCATTGTATCACTGGAGCACAAATAGAATTTCTTGAGTTACAGTTTTTTATATTTACTGACAGAAAGGCTTAGATTTAGATAACTTAATTTTCAGGCTTTCTCAGGAGTGAGCAGAAACAAAACCTAACCTGAGCAACATTCACACCGATGCCATTAGACCTGAACTTCGCTTAAACAAGAATTATCCATAACTTTCAAAATAGTAACTAAAATGCAACAATTTAATTGATTAGGGCCATCAATACAACTACTTACTACTAAGCAACAACAAACCAAACATACAATTCTGCCAATTTCAAATTTTCATCAAATTAGAATTAAACCAAAATTAATCATAAGCAAATTCAAAACAATACCATTTTCTGAACAAAATGAAACAAAACTATTTTTACAAAATCAAAACTAATCTTACTCATCAAACCAAATTAATGCTATTCATCACTACTAAAACAAAACATCAAACTGCAAAATCCGATATATACATATACAAGAATTTTGTTTGTTTTAACTTTTCAAGCAAGCAGATTTGCCAACTATATCCGCCAGGCAACGGTTTTGCCAAAATATGATTTAGAATATTATTTTCGCTTTATGCACCAAATTATACCCAAAATACTAGTTAAACATTCTTTTATACGCTATTTACCTCTACAGCCAGTTTGGGCGGGAAACCGCCAACAAATTTCTATGCACATACAAAACACAAAATCCAAACGAAATTGTTCTTAAAAACATAATCAGGCAAAAGGATTGCCAAAACATATTAAAATATACAAATAGATACTATTTACAAAATAACTTTAGAGTACTTAACTCATTTAACAGCAGACGAAAACGTTCTACCTCATCCAGCTAAATCCAAACGTTATATCCATTCCACGGCCTTTTTACGTTGGGCGCCAAATTGTAAGACGACACGAACTCCCAAAATGACAGAAGAAACTCGCATCTCACTTACACAAAAACCATTTTATTAAAAAAAAAAAAAACACTGCACGGATTACACATAAAAAGAACATCAGCCATAGCTCACTCCATCTTAGCCTCGCTACTCATCTACGAACTCAAACGATTCCCTGGCGGAAGCGTCACTGCTTTTATTTTGCCGCTGCAGTCCTGGAGTTTGGCTGCTCAGGTGGGGAACACCTGTTACATTATAAAATATATTACAGATGAAAAAAAGAAATCTAAAATGATACATGTGTTCTTCAAGTGCAAGCCTAGCAGTATGATCGTTTTACCCCACTTTCTTTGAACTACTCCAGAATTAAAAATAATACGAATACAAATTACCTTGATACAGAAATGTATTCCTTGACAATGATAGTAGGCTTTGTATCATTAAAATTTCAAGAACTTTAAATCACAAAAATGCTACAGCTAAGTAAATTTTAACCTTATATAGATAGAATCAAACATGAAACTGTAAGTGTTGCCATTACATATTAAAAGAATATTACCCAATCAAATAAATTAGTTAAAAATATTGCTTATAATATAAATGAGCCAAACAAAAATCAGTATGCCAATAAACCAGTGTTCATCCTAGGTGTTTTTCGAAGGGCGCTGCGCCCTGCCCGCCCTTTAAAGCAAAAAATCCTGCCCTACTTGCCCTTTCAAAAAAAGTCGCCGCCCTTTTGCCACCCAAAAACAGCACCCTGTCTGCCGCTCTTCTAGCCTCGATTTCATTCATGGCGCCATCCTCTCCCCTCTGTTTACATTTATTGCGTTGCGGCATCTCTTTCCTCTTTGTTGACATTAGTTAGCACCTTCACAGATTCTAGTGTTGAGTCTAGATTGATTTGGCAGGGCGCTGTGCCCGGCGGCCCTTTTATCGTCTTTTTAGTGCCCAGCTGCCCAATTTCTCTTCTTTCTGCCCCCCTCCTTTTAAATTTTTATTATTCTTAGTCAACAATCACTACTTTTTTTTCCTACATATCATTTGCGGCCCATAACGAAAATACGTTAAATAAAACGGCCCCTTCACAGAAATACGATTGAGTACAATAACCCTATCATAAAAATAAGTTCGAATGAAAGCGGCCCTTTCACAGAAACAGTCTATGAAATCGGATCTTTCCCACAAGTGTAATTTATTAAAATGCCTTTTTCAAATATTCTATTCTTTCAGATCGAAATACTGTTAATGCCTTTTTCATTGTCTGTTTTCATTTGTGCGAACGAGTAACCCGAAAAGGCTCCTAGTGTGTTTTGTTTTTGCTGACTCAAGTGAGAAGCCCGATCGCAGGGCAGAACTACGTTTACGTGGGCATTTCAGTTGGGAGTTGGGGGAAGAAAATCCGATTGGGAAATTCAAAATTTTTAATAAGTTATCTAAATATTTCTGATTCCATCTGTCAATCCTCAAATATCGGTAGCTACGTTTGATAAATATGTAGTTGCGAGTTATCAAACAATCATTATTCCAGTGTTCGCGCCAGCTGTTGCACTTCTCGATGTTTTTAATAGTTTTGCACACTAACAAGTTTATTTTTTATTTCCTCCCCTAAACGATTTCCTATTTTTAATCGGCTTTCTTAGTACATATTATTCTTATAGTGTAACAGTTATTTACTAATATATAATTACAGATGATACAGAAAGTATGCCTTAGCAAAACGACCTTTTGCGATTCGAAAATTCTGCGGGATTTGTTTGTTTGTTATGGCAAGCCTAGACAAGGGATATCTCCTGAGGGGGGGGGGGCTTGGTTGGATGACTTTTTAAAGAGTTCTAACTTGTATTGACTTTACATCTGGATGAAACCGACCAAAACTCCAGACCGACAGTCGTGCGGACGGGGCCCGAACGTGGGAACTTCAACACTTCAGCCGTCAACCATGTCCAGTGGCTTTATTCACTCAAATCGGTCTGAAAATCGAGCGATTTGCGAATACAGCAATTGAAACACATTATGCTTTTGCCAAATTAAGAGCATAATAATGATCTTTTGCTATTGCAGTGTAGCGCCAGGGTTATTGGCTCCCGGTGCGGGCCTTCAGTTTGCCGCCCCATTCTTTTTTAAGTTTCAGCATTCTGCCCCCCATTTCGGCCTTTTAGTTTCCCACCATATTATTTTTAGGTGTCCTGCCGGCCACCATCTTTGTTTTTACCTTGCCGAACGGGCGCCCCCCCCCTTTATTAAGCAACAATTTTAATTGTACTAAAGTGGAGTAACTGCAGAATTTAGTAAATCAGACTATTGGCAAGATTTGGTATTCTAACTATTCATATTATGTATCTTCTGATTTTTAAAAAGTTCTCAACATTTTAATGAATGAAGCCAAAAAAAAAAAAAATGAATAAAAGCAATTAGAAAGCTAGTTCTGGGAAAGAATGTCTTAAGAAGACAAATTATGTCTTAAGAAGACAAATTATGTCTTAAGTTATTCATAAAACTAACTGTCATCAATTTAAGCTTATTTTCAGTTTTTAAAAACTAAAAAATAAAAAAGTTCGAAATGATTCTGGAAGTTTTTTAATATGTAATTTGTTTGAGTACTTTTGACAACAGGATGTTAATTATTTTTATTATTTTAAGCTGATTAAAAACATTTGATAGTTAAAATATTTAATACTTTTTTATTTTAAAAGTATTAAAGCAGGGTTGAAGAATGAAAACTTGGTGTTTTTAAAGAGAACTTTTTAAGTATGCTACAAAAAATTAAAAATAAAGCTATGAAAAATAAATTATTTAAAATATAAACTTTATTTCACACATTGGACAATTCTGTGAGTTAAAAAAAATATTTATTTTATACCTGCTAAAAAACTTACATGTAGTAATTATTTTTATTTATTTTAAAGAATAGTGCTTTTTAAAAAACTTATATTTACTTTTCATGAATGAGCAAACATTAAATTAGAAGTGAGAGAGAAGAACAAATATATTTCAGTAATTTGATTTCATATGGTGTACATTCCAACCATTGGATGCAATACAAAATTTGCATGAATGTCATTTATTCTAGCAATCTTCTGTGTTCAGAATTCAATTTTCCCAATTTCTATAGTTATCAATTGATGGATGAGTTAAATTGTTTGATCCAATTTTAAATGTCTAATAGTAATAAGGGTAACTTTGAAAATCTTTACTTGGTACTCATTCAATAATTATTGTGAACAAAAGAATTTAAATTCTGATTTATATTATTAAATGTTATTATTTTTATTATATGCTGAACACATCTATCCTAATCCACTTACACTGACAGTCCTTTACTGTTTAAAAGTTTGTACCAATATAGGTAAAACATCCTATATGAATGTGATCCAGTAATTGTGGTCCAGTAGTGATAGTGTGATAAAATTGAAGAACATAAATTAGCAGTACCTCTGCCTTTCCCTACTGCCTAACAAATCATGTCTGGCTAAAAATTTCTGAAACCTTCTTCAATAAATGTACTATTCTTATAAATAATAAACATGTAAGTTATGTAATTTCGAGGAAAAAAAAATTAAGCAGAAAATTCAAAATTACTTTTATTAAAACTTCTTTTTTTTTTAAATCAAAAACTTCTAGTTATCTACAGATTTAATTCACATATTTGTCATGCTTAGAGCAAAATATTATCAACAAATCCTTTTTCCTATTTCGCTTACACTTACTTCTACAGGATATTTTCTCCAAAAGATCAGGGGAAAAAACTAAGACAAATTGGAAAAAATCTAACTATGCATTTATACTAACTATGTCAGAACACATATTACAACTCTACATGTTAAAGTTTTGGGGATCAGATAGTTTCAAACCAGTGTCTATATATGTAAGCTACCTGTACATTCTTGTGGAACCCCAATGTGCCTTTTTTAAGAACAGGGTGCCCTTTTTGAAATTTCCCCCCGTTGACCCTTTTTTTCTAGAGTCAACACTATTCTAATCTCCTCCTCTTGTAAGTTAACCATTTTTTTATGCCTATATAGCTATACATGAAAAATTTTAAGTGCCAATTATTTTCTATGTAGACTTCCCCCCCCCCCCCCACTATCATGTTTGGCACAAAAAACCAGCATCTCATTAAGCTTTAGCAACATCAAGAAAATTGCACATTATAAAAACAGAAGCTACACTTTCCAAAGGGAGGCGATCGAGATTTTCATGATAGAGGGTGTATAGTGGCAATTAAAAATTATCTGTGTGTTACCACTTATGGTAACTGCAAAAACATTGTAGAGTCCCATATATTAGTAGATAGATAGTCCCATATAGTAGTTGGTAGTTTATTAAAACTACCTAAAAAAATCTGTAGACTAATACTTTCAACTTATTTTATAAACTCTAGACCAGTGTTCCCAAAGTGCAGTACAGATAAACCTTAGTGTAGGGAGGAGTTTAGTGCGTACGGGCTGGGTAACAATCAGGGGTGTAGTGGGGTCCGAACGACGTTCTGGTACTTTTCTGTGAGCCGGAACGGCGTTCCGGAATACAAATGAGATTATCATTATTATTATATTGTGGATTTTAACTTATTTTCTGTAAAAGAAAAAAAAATCGTGTATAGTCAGCTTGCACTAACAATGTACCTGTTTCAATTCTATGGATACCGTAGTAGTAGTAGTTGAAATCATCCCAGTGAACTGATAGCAGAATACACTCGACTAGGAATTCAATCCCTTGCCCCTTCCAACTAATTAATATCCTGAATGCGCATTATTGAAATTGGTAGTAAATTTCAATACTAATTTATGTATCGACCACTCTCAGTAACAAAACTATTTCCATTATGTATTTTAAATGTGAGATGGACAATCATGTGATTGTGAACCAATTCTCACCTTCTTACCTATAGTTGAATTGCTAAGTCAAGACGCTCAGACTATAAAAGAAAGCTAAAAATATTTAGAGAAACACTGATTTCATGATAAATATCTCTGAGAATATTTTGCCAGAGATGGAGTAAGTATTATGCCCGGATGTTGTGCAGCGTTTGTTTTAGAAATTTCCACAGTAGCTTGGCATTGCTTAAATCATCGTCTGAAACTTGAAGCTGGAGAAGCAATCAGCAATGTCAATGGAGTTGGATATTTTCAAATATTCATGGACAAACTTTAATCCTTGTACGGTTGATCTCCTAAGAAAAGTAGAAATTCAAGCATCTTTCGCTAGCCTCGAAACCGAAAATCAATCGAGTTTGGAAAGTAAAAGGGATATCCAGTTCTCTCCGAATTGTTTCTGCAGTCTCGCTCTGGCAAAACTGTAAAGTTTTTTAAAATCAGTTTAAGTCGAAAAAGTTGAGGCTAAACTGGACAAGCAGTATCATTAATTTTCCAAGGTCTACTCTCATCAAAAGAATTTGTGACAGATGTGGCGCTCATGCACAACGTTTTATTTAAACTTGCTATTCTTCTTGAGTCTTTGAAGAAAAAAAACAACACCATGATGGATGCAAATAAGAAAATAAGTAGAACCATAGAATAGTCTCAGAATTAATGTCGACAACAAAAGAAACGCGGACGTTAAATGCAGAGGTAGCAACGCAGGAAATGAAATTTAGAACTGTCCACCTGACTAGCTAGTATCCAGGGGAGGGGCTAGGGGGTTTTATCCTCCCTAAGACATTGTTAAAGGGTAACAATCTGCTTTATTATAAACCTTGGATGGGTAAAATGAACATTTTTTAAAAATAGATTATCCCCTCCCAAAAATATTCACATTGGTTTAGACTAAAATTTTGCTTTTTATTGTACTTTTTGTACATGTCAATTAAGCTTTTTTGAAAATTAAACATAGCCTCCTATATAGGTTACTGACAAAAAAAGACCGAGGCATTTTTATGACAGGTTATTACAAGCTTGTGTTCTCACCTCCAAATGCCCCTCCCCTTCTCCTCCCACGAAGTCATGCGTTCCGGGGAAAATTTTTTTGGCACTACAACACTAGTAACAATCAACTTACTGTCTGTTTCTAAGGACTTTCTTCAAATTTCATCAAAATAAAGGTCCAAGGAAGATCAGATACACTCCTTTTGCATTTCTTTGAAAATAGTATTGAATGTGACAATGCTCCATCATTGTGTTGATTAAAAATATAAACAGAATAGAAAAACTGAAATTCAGAATATACAGCATGTGTAAACTAAGCATCTCACCCTTTTTAAGAGTAGAATTGTCTTGTTTATGGTTGCTCCAACTTAGCAAAATAAACAGTCATATTGAGTTAAAACTTTTTATTTGGGAATACCTTATTCCCCCGTACACGATATATATTTCGGTTACACACATAACCATCTTCAGTCGTTTCTGGAGCTCTCACTAATGGCGGCTTCTTTTTATATCTTCGTCGTTCTTCTTCTTGAAAGTTCGATGCATGACGTCGTCCCATGATTGGTCGATTGTATGAAGCGTATCGTTGATGCTGCCCTCTGTCGTCAATATTTCTAAGCTCTCACGAATGTAGGCATATATACTATTTTTAAAGTTGGCTATTTTTTTAATATTTTTAAAATCAATGGTAATGGGCTCTTTCAAAGCTAGACGGGCTAGGGCGGTACTTTGTTTCTGGAGGTTAATGTCTTTAAAATGTTCGTTTTTTCGTTCTTTAATTTTCCTTTTTGTAACGCCGATGTAGCAATTTTCTTTATTAGTATCGTTTGACATAAAATTAATTTTATAGATCCCTGCGGTTTCGATGGGGTTGATTGGGTCTTTTTCCGATCTAATGCGCTGAAAGATTGTTTTATTAGGTTTAATTGGAATACGTAAGTTCTTTTTACTGGCGATATTAGAAAGTTTATTGGCTATCCCTCGGCTAAAGGGGATAGCGGTAGTAAAACGTGGTTTATCTTTTTGACGGTTGTCTATAACATTTAATTTTCGTTGCCTAGCTTTGAAAACTTTGTCGAAAATTTCTCTAGGGTAGTGGGCGTCTTGACATTGTTTCTTTATGAAAGCAATTTCTTTTTGAAGGAGGTCGTCGTTAGAACACACTTTGAAAGCGCGGTCGATATAGGAACGAATAGCAGCAATTTTATAGTTGAAAGGGGTTTTAGATTTAAAATTTACTATATTAGTATTACAAGTAGGTTTTCGAAAAATGGTGGTCTCTATGAGATTATTGTTTCTGGTTATGTTCACATCTAAGTAATTGAGGCTATTATTGATTTCTTTTTCGTAGGTAAATTTAATGTTCGGGTCTATGGCATTAAGTTGATTGATCAAATTATTTTCTTCATTATTGTGGGTGGTAAGGATAGCGAAGATATCGTCGACATAGCGAAGCCAAAGTTTGATGGTATTATTGTGTGTCTGTTTAATCTGTTCTTCAAGGATTCTCATTTTCCAGTCGGCAATTATTCCGGATATGGGGGAGCCCATGGGGACTCCTTTTATTTGTTGGTAGAAGTGATTATTATATTGAAAATATGAGTTATTTAAAATTAGATTTATAGCACTAGTTAGGGTGTTAATTATGTCTATATCTTTAAAACTACTTTGAATTTGTTTGTTAATAATTTGGTTCATTTCCTTAATATCTATTGACGGGTATAGATTTATAACATCGAAACTTACCATAATATCGTTTTCATCAAGTTTATAATCGCGGATGTTTTTAATGAAATCGTCGGTGGAAGTTAGAGTGCTGTTAGATGGGGGTATAATTTCTTGTAGAATATCTTTCATATATTTTTCAAGAGTGTAGGTGGGGCCTTCACATTTGCTCACGATTGG
The DNA here is from genome assembly GCA_038373885.1 of Cheiracanthium punctorium. Taxonomy (NCBI): domain Eukaryota; kingdom Metazoa; phylum Arthropoda; class Arachnida; order Araneae; family Cheiracanthiidae; genus Cheiracanthium; species Cheiracanthium punctorium. The sequence continues at coordinate 32,778 of JAWZYV010015901.1, forward strand.
GCGAAGGGAGGGGGGATTTTTATGATCTTTAAATTTAGCGAAAATCCGTGGGGCGAAATTAGCGGTATTGTTATAGTTCGGACCTTTCTGATCCGGCCAGGTACCGTTTTTTATTAAAGTTTTTAGTTTATTATTGATTTTCGTGGTGGGGTCTTTGGGAAGATGTAAAACGTTTAGACTATTGATGGTTTGTTCCATTTTTTCATGGTAATCTTTTTTATCTAGGATAACAATCTTTCCTGTCTTGTCAGAGCTTAAGCAAACGATCGTGTTATTTTTCTTTAGGTCGCTGAGGCATTTACGGTCTTCATGATCTTTAACAGTAGTTTTAAGTTTTTTATTCATTTCTTGTTGGGCGTGCATACGGATAGCTTGTTTATCTGAGGGGGGTAATGAGATAATGGCGGCCTCAATGCTCGCAACGGTATCATTGATATCTATTTTGTCATCAAGAATGAATTTGGGACCTAGGTTTAGAGTGGCTTTTTGCTGTTGAGTAAGAGTTAAGGAGGATAGATTAATGAATTGATCTTCTTTTTTAGTTTGACCTTGTTTATAGCATTTATTATTTCTCATCCAAAAGTTAAGTTTTTTATAGTGGTTATTGTGGTAAATCTCTTTTTCTTTCTTGCAAAAATTGTTTATTTTATTGACTTTTAAACGGTAATCATCCGGAGAGCACATGGTTTGAAGTTTGTGGTTGTAAAATTTTTCTTCTTTCGTTAATTTAGCTATATATTTAAATTTGTTCCTAATGTATTTTTTAAGTAAGCATAGCTCAAAATTCTTTATATCATAAAAGAATTCATTAAGAAGGAAACTATTTTTAATTTTCATGAATTTAGGGGTAATTTTAAAATGTACACAGTCTTTTAAAAAATTGATATGTTGAAATTCTCTAACTTTTTTCTTGGAAAAGCATCTTAACTTACTGTATATATGCTCCACATTCGGAGGCTCAACCGTAATAGGCGTCATGAGATGAATAAAAGCTTGAATGGTGCTCAAGAACTTGAAGGCACGTAGATGAAGACCAAAAGTGTAGAGTATAAGCTTGTCAAAACACAAGACATAAAATACTTAAAAAGCCCGGTATCGGCTAGACATAATAAAGACACATAAAACATTATTTAATACGGCGGATTAATTAGTTAAAACTTTTTATTTGGGAATACCTTATTCCCCCGTACACGATATATATTTCGGTTACACACATAACCATCTTCAGTCGTTTCTGGAGCTCTCACTAATGGCGGCTTTCTTTTTATATCTTCGTCGTCTTCTTCTTGAAAGTTCGATGCATGACGTCGTCCCATGATTGGTCGATTGTATGAAGCGTATCGTTGATGCTGCCCTCTGTCGTCAATATTTCTAAGCTCTCACGAATGTAGGCATATATACTATTTTTAAAGTTGGCTATTTTTTAAATATTTTTAAAATCAATGGTAATGGGCTCTTTCAAAGCTAGACGGGCTAGGGCGGTACTTTGTTTCTGGAGGTTATGTCTTTAAAATGTTCGTTTTTTCGTTCTTTAATTTTCCTTTTTGTAACGCCGATGTAGCAATTTTCTTTATTAGTATCGTTTGACATAAAATTAATTTTATAGATCCCTGCGGTTTCGATGGGGTTGATTGGGTCTTTTTCCGATCTAATGCGCTGAAAGATTGTTTTATTAGGTTTAATTGGAATACGTAAGTTCTTTTTACTGGCGATATTAGAAAGTTTATTGGCTATCCCTCGGCTAAAGGGGATAGCGGTAGTAAAACGTGGTTTATCTTTTTGACGGTTGTCTATAACATTTAATTTTCGTTGCCTAGCTTTGAAAACTTTGTCGAAAATTTCTCGAGGGTAGTGGGCGTCTTGACATTGTTTCTTTATGAAAGCAATTTCTTTTTGAAGGAGGTCGTCGTTAGAACACACTTTGAAAGCGCGGTCAATATAGGAACGAATAGCAGCAATTTTATAGTTGAAAGGGGTTTTAGATTTAAAATTTACTATATTAGTATTACAAGTAGGTTTTCGAAAAATGGTGGTCTCTATGAGATTATTGTTTCTGGTTATGTTCACATCTAAGTAATTGAGGCTATTATTGATTTCTTTTTCGTAGGTAAATTACTCAATTACTTAGCCTCAATTACTTAGATGTGAACATAACCAGAAACAATAATCTCATAGAGACCACCATTTTTCGAAAACCTACTTGTAATACTAATATAGTAAATTTTAAATCTAAAACCCCTTTCAACTATAAAATTGCTGCTATTCGTTCCTATATCGACCGCGCTTTCAAAGTGTGTTCTAACGACGACCTCCTTCAAAAAGAAATTGCTTTCATAAAGAAACAATGTCAAGACGCCCACTACCCTCGAGAAATTTTCGACAAAGTTTTCAAAGCTAGGCAACGAAAATTAAATGTTATAGACAACCGTCAAAAAGATAAACCACGTTTTACTACCGCTATCCCCTTTAGCCGAGGGATAGCCAATAAACTTTCTAATATCGCCAGTAAAAAGAACTTACGTATTCCAATTAAACCTAATAAAACAATCTTTCAGCGCATTAGATCGGAAAAAGACCCAATCAACCCCATCGAAACCGCAGGGATCTATAAAATTAATTTTATGTCAAACGATACTAATAAAGAAAATTGCTACATCGGCGTTACAAAAAGGAAAATTAAAGAACGAAAAAACGAACATTTTAAAGACATTAACCTCCAGAAACAAAGTACCGCCCTAGCCCGTCTAGCTTTGAAAGAGCCCATTACCATTGATTTTAAAAATATTAAAAAAATAGCCAACTTTAAAAATAGTATATATGCCTACATTCGTGAGAGCTTAGAAATATTGACGACAGAGGGCAGCATCAACGATACGCTTCATACAATCGACTAATCATGGGACGACGTCATGCATCGAACTTTCAAGAAGAAGAACGACGAAGATATAAAAAGAAAGCCGCCATTAGTGAGAGCTCCAGAAACGACTGAAGATGGTTATGTGTGTAACCGAAATATATATCGTGTACGGGGGAATAAGGTATTCCCAAATAAAAAGTTTTAACTAATTAATCCGCCGTATTAAATAATGTTTTATGTGTCTTTATTATGTCTAGCCGATACCGGGCTTTTTAAGTATTTTATGTCTTGTGTTTTGACAAGCTTATACTCTACACTTTTGGTCTTCATCTACGTGCCTTCAAGTTCTTGAGCCACCATTCAAGCTTTTATTCATCTCATGACGCCTATTACGGTTGAGCCTCCGAATGTGGAGCATATATACAGTAAGTTAAGATGCTTTTCCAAGAAAAAAGTTAGAGAATTTCAACATATCAATTTTTTAAAAGACTGTGTACATTTTAAAATTACCCCTAAATTCATGAAAATTAAAAATAGTTTCCTTCTTAATGAATTCTTTTATGATATAAAGAATTTTGAGCTATGCTTACTTAAAAAATACATTAGGAACAAATTTAAATATATAGCTAAATTAACGAAAGAAGAAAAATTTTACAACCACAAACTTCAAACCATGTGCTCTCCGGATGATTACCGTTTAAAAGTCAATAAAATAAACAATTTTTGCAAGAAAGAAAAAGAGATTTACCACAATAACCACTATAAAAAACTTAACTTTTGGATGAGAAATAATAAATGCTATAAACAAGGTCAAACTAAAAAAGAAGATCAATTCATTAATCTATCCTCCTTAACTCTTACTCAACAGCAAAAAGCCACTCTAAACCTAGGTCCCAAATTCATTCTTGATGACAAAATAGATATCAATGATACCGTTGCGAGCATTGAGGCTGCCATTATCTCATTACCCCCCTCAGATAAACAAGCTATCCGTATGCACGCCCAACAAGAAATGAATAAAAAACTTAAAACTACTGTTAAAGATCATGAAGACCGTAAATGCCTCAGCGACCTAAAGAAAAATAACACGATCGTTTGCTTAAGCTCTGACAAGACAGGAAAGATTGTTATCCTAGATAAAAAAGATTACCATGAAAAAATGGAACAAACCATCAATAGTCTAAACGTTTTACATCTTCCCAAAGACCCCACCACGAAAATCAATAATAAACTAAAAACTTTAATAAAAAACGGTACCTGGCCGGATCAGAAAGGTCCGAACTATAACAATACCGCTAATTTCGCCCCACGGATTTTCGCTAAATTTAAAGATCATAAAAATCCCCCCTCCCTTCGCCCAATCGTGAGCAAATGTGAAGGCCCCACCTACACTCTTGAAAAATATATGAAAGATATTCTACAAGAAATTATACCCCCATCTAACAGCACTCTAACTTCCACCGACGATTTCATTAAAAACATCCGCGATTATAAACTTGATGAAAACGATATTATGGTAAGTTTCGATGTTGTAAATCTATACCCGTCAATAGATATTAAGGAAATGAACCAAATTATTAACAAACAAATTCAAAGTAGTTTTATAGACATAATTAACACCCTAACTAGTACTATAAATCTAATTTTAAATAACTCATATTTTCAATATAATAATCACTTCTACCAACAAATAAAAGGAGTCCCCATGGGCTCCCCCATATCCGGAATAATTGCCGACTGGAAAATAAGAATCCTTGAAGAACAGATTAAACAGACACACAATAATACCATCAAACTTTGGCTTCGCTATGTCGACGATATCTTCGCTATCCTTACCACCCACAATAATGAAGAAAATAATTTGATCAATCAACTTAATGCCATAGACCCGAACATTAAATTTACCTACGAAAAAGAAATCAATAATAGCCTCAATTACTTAGATGTGAACATAACCAGAAACAATAATCTCATAGAGACCACCATTTTTCGAAAACCTACTTGTAATACTAATATAGTAAATTTTAAATCTAAAACCCCTTTCAACTATAAAATTGCTGCTATTCGTTCCTATATCGACCGCGCTTTCAAAGTGTGTTCTAACGACGACCTCCTTCAAAAAGAAATTGCTTTCATAAAGAAACAATGTCAAGACGCCCACTACCCTCGAGAAATTTTCGACAAAGTTTTCAAAGCTAGGCAACGAAAATTAAATGTTATAGACAACCGTCAAAAAGATAAACCACGTTTTACTACCGCTATCCCCTTTAGCCGAGGGATAGCCAATAAACTTTCTAATATCGCCAGTAAAAAGAACTTACGTATTCCAATTAAACCTAATAAAACAATCTTTCAGCGCATTAGATCGGAAAAAGACCCAATCAACCCCATCGAAACCGCAGGGATCTATAAAATTAATTTTATGTCAAACGATACTAATAAAGAAAATTGCTACATCAGCGTTACAAAAAGGAAAATTAAAGAACGAAAAAACGAACATTTTAAAGACATTAACCTCCAGAAACAAAGTACCGCCCTAGCCCGTCTAGCTTTGAAAGAGCCCATTACCATTGATTTTAAAAATATTAAAAAAATAGCCAACTTTAAAAATAGTATATATGCCTACATTCGTCAGAGCTTAGAAATATTGACGACAGAGGGCAGCATCAACGATACGCTTCATACAATCGACCAATCATGGGACGACGTCATGCATCGAACTTTCAAGAAGAAGAACGACGAAGACATAAAAAGAAGCCGCCATTAGTGAGAGCTCCAGAAACGACTGAAGATGGTTATGTGTGTAACCGAAATATATATCGTGTACGGGGGAATAAGGTATTCCCAAATAAAAAGTTTTAACTAATTAATCCGCCGTATTAAATAATGTTTTATGTGTCTTTAGTCATATTGAGTTTTTTGACTGTTTTATGCAACCATTTTTAAATTTATTTATTTATCTATTAATTTTATATTATTATTTTTCAGGATACCACTGACATTACAGATAAAATTTATGATGATAGACGTCGAGATCACATTTCTCACTTTATACTTCGCCTAGCATATTGTAGAAGGTATGCACATGTAAACTTTTCATCAATAAAATCTACAAAAGCTTGCTGCAAAGCATATTAATCTATCATTTATAATAACTAATTATAACAGGCTTTTATCTAATAATTTATAATGATTTCTGTTAGTTAAAGATGAAAATGAAGAGGGTCAAGATCTCTTTATTTGTGAGTTATTAAAAAAATATGAAAATTTTTCTGCAAATTTCACTTTAAAAATAGTATAATTGTTTGAGAATTATTTTTAAAACATTCAGTTAGTGACACAATCAAACTCATTTCTGCAAAAGCAATGAAAAATTATTAAAATCAGGGAAATTAACTTTTAAAGCATTACTAATTAAATACAGTTTTTAAAAAGAAAAAAAAATGTCCAATTAGTGCAAATAGTTATATGAGGTGTACAGGGGTGCAAAAAATTATCAGGGCTCAATATTTCCTTAGAATGCAATTTGTTTTTTCTAAAATTTCCCCCCAAACGAAGCATATTTGCATTTTAGTTTAAGTGATTATCTATTGCTAGTTTCTTTTGATAACAACTCTACAAAAATATATATATATATATATTTTTTTTTTTCTTTAAATACAGTTGGGACAAAAAAATTTCCCAGCGCTTCAGAATTTCCCCCCCACCCCCACCCACCCCGAACCTAGTTTGTGCATTTAGACATATTCTGAACCCCTGCAGGTGTAAACAAATGTTATGAAAATACATGGTTGTAACCATAAGGTTTGTATTAATTATTCCTTAAACTGAAGTGTTTTTCCTTTTGTGTACTTTGATGTATGCTATATTTCCTCACAACAGATCTCTCTTTTCTGTCAGCTTGATTTGGCAAATTTTGCGCAGATGCCAATTGTGTTGCCAAACAAGAGAAACAAAACCTTTTGATTTAAGATGGTATTTTCATATGTAAGTATATTAATTTAAATTTAATGATATTTACAGGTATCTTTATTAGGGGTGCACCAGATATTGATTTTGCCAGATATCAGATATCCAAAGCTCTTTTGACTGCCGGATGCAGCTATCCGGCTGGATATCCAATCAGCAATAAATATGCTTTTAGTTCTGGTGTATGTTATTTTTTTACTAGCTGCGTGCCCGTTCTGTGCAAGACAGGAAACGAATGTCTTTTACACATACAATTCGATTTAAGTCCAGTGATGCGGAATCTCAAAAAGTGAAAAATTATTTGAATTGTGACAAAAAATTAACATCATATGCACAAATCTGGGATAATTGCAACATGAGGACACAAAAACTTCCTTGTCAATGTCACTTTTGTGACTGAAAAAGAAAGAACTTAACAGTATGCAGACGGAACTCTTCATTTTCAAAAGGCCTTATTCACACATCATATAATACCGTTTTTTAGGTTTATAGCTTAAAACCTCCGAAATAACATTACATGATGTGGGCAACCAGGGACTGCAGTGCTCCTTTTTTTCCCAATTGGCTCCTTTTATCCTACTTTTTTCTTTAAATACAGTTTCATCTCCTATTTTCAGCCTTTTCTTCCTTTTATTCCTTTTCCCCTCTCGCTTTCCCACAGTTCTCTTTCTTTGATTTTTTTTTTTTTTCTTTCTTTCGGAATAACGGCGCCGATAGTACGGCCAATCATAAATATCACTCGCGTGAAGAAGTCCAGCTTCCATAGGGATAATGTAAGAGCAGAAATGCGCGCATACGCGGCGTTGGCGGAAACCGTGGTGGTGAAAAAAACAGCTTTACAGGGCTCAAACGCAGATCCGAAACTATTTAAGTTAGCTGGGAATTATTTCCCCCCCCCCTTCTTTAACGAAGAAACGCCGTTTAAAATTCTTCTAATCATAGTCAGATAATGTAGACGCTCGCCGGACGCGGATACATTCAAAGGTCTTGCAGATAGTTTTCCAGTAATTCCAAGTTGTTTTTTTTTTAAATGGATAGTTACCTAAAATCTTTTTTAAGTCACTATAACCCAAGCAGAGCTCATTCTAGGCGGGGTCAGCGGAGGATTAAAAATTAGACATCCTCTTTTGCCTCCGAAGTTTTTTTTATTTTTTTTTTAAATAAAAAAATTGATTCAGTGTCCAAATTTTAAAAAGACATCTTAATTTGAACAAAAGTTAGAAATTTATTGTCGTAACATTTTTTTTTTTTTTTTTTTTTTACTTTTTTTTTTTTTTTTTCTTTCAGAGCTAGACTGGGGGAGAAAGATGAGGTAGAGGTTCTTATCTCCTTTCAGGCTGTTTCAAAACTGCCACTTATATAGGTGACCAGCTGATTGTTAAAATCAACAGAACACTTATAATGGCTGCAGATAATCCTGAAAAATTTTTTCGCTATTGTTGTCCATTTTCAAAAAGATTAATAAATTACTAGAATTTGTAGTGGAATATGTATTGAATAACTGGAATAGATATTTTACATTATATGGTAATTTTGAACAGAAGTGTTATTACTAATTTCATGCATTAACTATATTTTAATTGTTTGTACTATTGGATTAATTCTTACAAAGACAAGTGAATGATGAAAAATTGAATGAATTATTTTTAGAAATGTAATAACTTGAAAACTGAAAAAAAAAAAAAGAAAAAAAAGAAAGAAAGATTAGGTTTAGAACAACTTAACTTTATTAAGTGTTTCTTAATTTAGTTAAACTTTTATTGATGATTCTTAGCAAGGTTATCAAACAAATAGTTTATTAAAATGTGCTTCTTATGCAAAATGCAGCATTTTCTTGTCTATTAGGTATACTTGGGTGAATATTATTATAAAAAGAAAAAAACTTTAAAAATCTTTTAAAGAAATATTCTTATTAACTTAACTATTTATAATTTATTTTAATAAGTTAATTAACGAAGTTACTTAAAATGTAATTCTTTTACATTACTTAGCTTTATCAACTTAATTAATTTTATCAAATTTTTAATAAAGGCTAGTAATAAATTTATTAATAATTACTAATTAATTATTATTAAACAATAAAGCATTGTTTTACTCAATTTTTAGGGGATTTTTGCAAATTAGAATCAGGATATGTACTGCCCTTTTTAAAAAACACAATGCCCTTTTAAAATAATGATGCCCTTTTCTAAAACCTTTGCACCCTGCCCTTTTTTCTGAGCCCAAGCACGTTGCACACATGTGTGCGCATATGCATATACACATGTTTATATAAGTATTATGTATTTAGTTATCACGAACTATTATGAGTCTGCAGATAGTTTTGGATTATGTGCGCAGATAGTTTTTTCTTTTATCTGACTATGTTTCCAATTATAAAATCGGGTAACGATTGGCAAAACAATATTGGTGTAATTAAGTTTGACCATTGTTAAAGTTTACACTTTTGGGGAAAAAATTTATTTATGAAACTTAATTTATTTTAATTATTGTTTTGCTATGGGAATCTCTGCTTAAACTTGTTTTAAATATAAATTTAGGAAACAATTGATGAAATAATATTGAATATTGGTTTAATCCAAATCCAGTTGTTTGAATTAACACTTTTGGGGGGGATTTTAACTTGGAGCACGGGTTGCTTTCATTATTATTTTGTAATGAGAATCGCTGTCACAGATTGGGGAAAATGATGCAAAGGAAGCATGAATGGGCATGCGGGCATTTTTAGTAAATATTTTGAAAATTACTGAAACAATCTTTGCCTATAAATCATTCATTTTTGAAAGATCTGGAGCAGCTGCATCCGGCTCTCAGATCCTCTCAGAATGACAGAGCCATTCAATGCTTATGTGTTTGTTTAGCATCGTGAAATTTGTCTAATGAAATTATAGACAAAACAGTTTTGGAATACCAAGCTTACAGATTAGATGACGAAGTTGATCTAATTGTAAAAAGCTTTAATGAACGTTCTGATGATGACAGACAGCCAATTGATGGGTACTGGAAAGAAGTTTTCAGTCTTGTTGATAAGATGAACGGAAAAGAAAAGTATTCAAATTTATTGATTATAATCAAAAATTGCCTTTCTCTGTCGCATACCAATTCTGATGTTGAAAGAGGCTTTTCTGTAAATTGCAGTGTTCTGTCTTATGAATAACATGATCTCTCAGAATTCGACAAGTTAAAGATACCATTAGGAGAAATGGTACCATTAGTAATATTGCAATTACAAAACAGCTACTTAATGCTGTGACTAAAGCATATGCTGTTTATTCGCAAGAAAAAGCGATAAATAAAGCAACTGAAGACATGAAAAGAAAAAGAAGCCAGCGAAGTAAAAAGGAGAAAAGAAAAGAATGTGAAAAAAAAAAAAAAAACAGAAAATTGATGAGAGAGTAAAAGGTCTGCAGGAAGATCTCCAAGCAGTCCAAACATACCTTAAGGAAAGCAATACGAAATTGCAGGATGCAATTAAGTAAAAAATATTCCGAACATGAAGATCGCTACTACAGCAATTGAAATAGCAACACAAAAAGTTGAAAGTATTACAAAAAAACTAAAAGAAGCTGAAGCTGATAGAAAAATCTTGTAGACGAGACTTTACTTGTGACAACTGTATCAATTACTATTTGTGATTTTATGTTGAAAAAGATACAAGTTAATGGAATTTAAATATTAATTAAAAATTCTCCAATTAATTTAACAAGAGCTTCATTTTTTAATTCCTGAGTGTCTTGGAAAAACATAACTAAGTAGCAATAGATGTAAACTTATTTATTTATTGTTAGCAATTAAGGAAAAATAACTGACAGAAATTTGTTCTTCATAGTTTCTTTTCAATAATAAAACAAAAAGTCTTTTGAATGAAAAAGTAAGTCTTTTGTACTATTATTGTCAAGTCTCTTGGACTTGACAATAATAGTACAAATGGTTACATTCTTATTAATAAAGAGTACCCAGTATTTCTAACTTATGAATGCATGTTCTTAAAATTTTTTTAGAAAAGATTCTTAGTTAAAATTTTTAATTATGTAGTTTGTTTAGCACGTATTTAAAGATAGATTGATCTCCCAAAGAACAGTAAAAAGCTCCTTTTTTTTTTTTTTTCTTTCTCTCCTTTTTTCCTTTTTTTTCCAAAATTTTTGCTTCTGACCCTGGGGCAACTTTTTTTTATCATGCAGTTCCTAAAGCGTAAACAATGCATTAGAGCAGTCATGACTCAGAAGACTTTACTGAAATTTTATCTAACAAAAAACTCTTACAATATTCTTGATATCGTATATATAGAAAGCCTATGTGAAATATTTGATGGACAATGTACTCTTTGATGCCACTGTACTTCCTTGACAATTGTGGCATTTTTGTAAATGTAAACGTTCATGACGTAAAGATCTGATACTGAAATGACCTGTACTGAACTCCTAATGCAGTATTATACTTATTCTTTCTTTTGTGTTACACTCGAAAGAAGTATTACCCTTGTTACATAAAACTCAATCCATAATATCAATCTCGCTTGCAGTTTGCACTTAAAATAAAAGACCAATTTCATATTCTATTTTTGACACAATAGTTGCCATAGTATCTTATTCAATACAATAGAATCTCGCAACAACGATATCCTCTATAACGATAATTCTCTCTATTACGATATTTTTTCATAGTCCTGGCTGAATTCCCTTTAGATTATTGTAAAACAGTTCTCTGTATTACGATATCCTTTAAAACGATAATTCTCTCTACAACGATGGTAATAATTATCCCTTGCATCACAATAATTCTCTCTACTACGATATATTTTTTCTTTCTCTACGATGTATCAGAAGCCCAACTCATGCACACACATTGAAAGCTACACAAAGAAAGTCGAGGTAAAATGTGGTTGGAACGGGTTGGACCACGCCTCTGCCAAAGAACGTCTTCTAAGTTTCATTTTGCTGATGTAACACTATAGTAATGAGAAAGTACATTTCTTGTAAGGTGAAAGTGCAGTTGGCATTTCCTGGATGACACATCTTTGATTCCTACCCCCCTCTTTAAAAAATGGTCAAGGATTCCTTTCACCGGAACTGATATAGAAAACGATACGTTCTTTTGTCTGAACTTGAGTAAGAATTTTAACCTCCGATAAATCCTATCGAGGTCGATTATTACATAAAAGATTTTGATAAAGGCATGAAACAAAATAAATAAAGATAAATTAATGGGCATGTATTTTCAATTAATATCTAATACATTTTTAAAAAACGTTTTTGCAACATTCAGGTATTATTTATTTCGACATTATATATTTGTTATTCAAATATGCTATAAATATTTATAAGCTATACCGTCGCTAAAATCCCTGGCAAGGAACCGCTGGCCGAAACCGCAGGGATCTATAAAATTAATTTTTTGTCAAACGATACTAATAAAGAAAATTGCTACATCGGCGTTACAAAGAGGAAAATTAAAGAGCGAAAAAACGAACATTTTCAAGACATTAACCTCCAGAAACAAAGTACCGCTCTGGCCCGTTTTGCTTTGAAAGAGCCCATTACCATTGATTTTAAAAATATTAAAAAAATAGCCAACTTTAAAAATAGTATATATGCCTACATTCGTGAGAGCTTGGAAATAGCGACGACAGATGGCAGCATCAACGATGCGCTTCATACAATCGACCAATCATGGGATGACGTCATTCATCGAAAATTCCAGGAGAAGAGAGGAGAGATAGAAGAGGAAGCCGCCATTAGTGTGAGATCCAGAAACGACTGATGATGGTTATGTGTGTAACCGAAATATATATCGTTTACGGGGGAATAAGGTATTCCCAAATAAAAAACTTTAACTAATTAATCCGCCGTATTAAATAATGTTTTATATGTTTTTATAAACATGTTTTTCTCGTTTCATTTATTATGTATTACTTGTGAGGGTGTGCTGAATGAAAACAGAACACTTTCTGGTGACACCGCAGGGTATGGGATATATGAAGATCAAAAATCTTTTCGTTCCAATATCGATTCTCTCTGTAACGATAATTCTCTTTACAATGTTATATTATTTTGACCCCCAAAATATCGTTATAGAGGGATTTCACTGTATTTAAACAACATCTGAAGTCATGTCTAGAGATCTTGGTCTCTTAAATTGAAAATATATGAATATAAAATAAATAGAACTTCAGCAGAAGTCATCTCTAGTGGAGTGTTCTAAGCACATCTGAATTTATTATTTGTAAATATACTGCAAATGCCATGGAAAGGTTACATAGAAAGAAATTATTTCACATTGTAATCGCAATATCATTTTGTACAGGGAATTTTCAGTTTCTAGAAATATCAGGAAATTAGTTTTAAAATATTTTTAGAAAATTGGATTTCGGCATATGATTGGATTCGGCAGCGAATGAATTTCGGCATATAGAGCGTAATGTATTTAGAACCTTTTCAGCCGCCCTGTAGATAAAATATGCAGTCGAATCGAACCGAAAGGGGAGCGGCACAAGTAGATGTTACAGCAATCCTAAATATAAAGTCTCAACATTCTATGCCTAATAGTTTTTTAGATATGCAAGTTTAATGAATTTCGGCCCATAGAGCATAATGTATTTCAAATCTTTTGGGCGGTCCTGTAGATAAACTATCCAGTCGAATGGAACCGAAAGGGGAGGTGCACAACTAGATCATAGAACAATCCTAAATATAAAATCTCAACATTCTACGACCAATAGTTTTTGAGATATGCGAGTTACATACATACGTACAGACGACATGGAAAAACTGGCCACAATAGACTCGCCGCTGGTCAAAATGAGTTGCAGACGCGTTTATATGATTGTGCATGCTAGCTTATGATGAGATGCATCGAAAAAAAAATTTAATTAAATTTACAGCTAGTCGAAATCAGTTTTTTCGTCGAAATTTGGCCCCAAAATTTTTTGGGATCACATTACTTCCTTATACTACGTACAAGAATGAGAATCATCCGCGGTTTGGTTATTTCCGCATATTTTGCTTTTTTTTTTTCTGCGTTTTTAAAAAACGGTACTTTCCGCTTCTTTTGTATATTTGTGTTCCGCGTTTAAAAATATTTCCAGTGCAATTTTCTTTTTTAAAGATGTATTCGCCGAAATACATCTTGCTTACCGATATAAAGACCGTATTGCTAGCTAAGTATGGGAATATCCAATGAGGAGATCGAAAGTCGAAAGAGCCTCCGCGAAGTTTGTAGAATTCCTTTCGATAAGCGCTGAATTTTGTTACATGTTCTTTCTTTTGTTTCCAAGGTGGTTTGTTCCATTCTGTGGTTTTCTGTCCTCAGTAATGGAAAGCAATCATTAGGATATCATAAACCGTATTAATGCTGCTGAAATAAACAAAAAAAAACCACAATTAAGAATTTTCTACAATCTGCATTTTTCTTTTTTTTTAGTTGCTTTCGTAGTGATTTAATTTTGATTCATCAGATAAATCCCACAATATGCCAAGCTTAAAACAAACAATTATTCTCTGATGCACACATTTATGCATTGTCAGCATAACAGCTGGCCCGTCCGGTGGAAGAGGAAAGAACTGTTTACATTAAAAGAAACGGAATTTCTCTCCTTCCTCTGCGGAATTTCTCTCCTTCCTCTGCGGTTGACTCCCCAAACAGTCGTTTATTTATTTAATAATATTCCTCTTTGTAAATTACAAACATTGATTTATTTATATTAAATCATAGACTGTTATTTGGCTTCCTAAATCATAGGCGTAGTATCACAAAAGTTTTTTTTTTTTTTTTTTTTTTTTTGGAAGTGTGCGTGGGGAGCGCACATAGCATATTCTAAAGTAAAAATAGGTATGTTTTTAAAGGGAAAAAAAGGTTTTGGAATGAATGGTTTTCTAAACGAAGTTCAGGGGGGAGACACACGCCCCCTGTCCCCTCCCCCCACCTCTGCCGATGATATGTTTATGTCTCAACTTAACAGTAAAGTACTTTTAAATAGTGTATGAGAAGTAGGGAAGGAAGAGTTCTCAATTTAACACTATTTTATAACTGGATTTAAGCCATCACTAGTTGAAATCAAAACTGTTGAAGTAATACATTGTGCACAAAATGGAAGGTACTCAGTTTGCAAACCTGCATGAAGAAAACATTTTGAATTTTTGGTAATTAATAAATCACAAATTGTTAATCATTTGACCAGTGCTGAAATAATTTCCTCTGTTTGAAAACCAGAGGAAAACAATTCTGAAACATTGTAATGTTGTTTAATCCTATTATTTAAAATATTAATAATACATTGTATACATAGTGAAATTTAATGGTGAAAAATTTCCATGTATGGTTTATGTCACAAATAAGCAATTGTAAGTTTAAAACTGTGATATAAT
>JAWZYV010015902.1:0-64816 GCA_038373885.1 Cheiracanthium punctorium
AGGTTTCGAATTATTATTCTGTATCCATGTTTTTAAACTGCAGGTTCTGTCCATTGTTTGGGATTGATTGCAGCCAGGGTCCGTTTCTTACGTACTAACATTTCTTAAAATACATCTTTTGGGCAAAATAATAACCGAGACGACATACATAATATTTAGGAGTGTAATGGCCTGATGGCCAATGCAACTGGCATTTGACAAATAATAATATCACTTCACTTCGAAACTATTGCCTATATTCACTACGAAATAGTATTATAAGACAATTATGTAATTAAAACAAATGTGAAACCAGTAATTAATATATATCACGCTACGTCTATGTACTTAATTTTTTAAAGTTCTGATAATTCAACGATCTCCATTTACTTCGCCTCGATGGAAATATAAACAACCTGAGAAGCGCAGTTACCCAGTGTGCATAGCACCATGGGCTATGCACACTGGCACAATGCAACAACGGCGTTATCCAACTTTCTAAGCGAAGTGTCGCCTCATATAAATTTACCTTCTTGGGATCGAAGTATGATCCTCCAACAGTGTTCTTAAACGAAAATTTCCCTCTGCTGTTTAGGTACATTTGCAACCACTGTTCCTTTAATTGTGGTGTTCCATCCCCTTGCTCTTAAACCGTTGTTCTGTCTTGAAGTTGGGTTAGAATCCAGGAAAAGTTTTCTTAAACTGACGTTTCCAACTACTTTTCCGGTTCGATTGCAGACAGGTTCCATTTCATCTAAAAATAAGGATTATCGACAACCTCCTGTGAGGTTGGGAATACATGTAAAATATTATGTTGGATGTACCCTCAAAATGCTTATTGATATATAAATAAAGATTGATGTCTCAAAGAAACGGCGAGAAATTGCCGTTTCTTTCCCTAACAGGTTCCCCGTATTTTTACAAGATGAATGTTAAAGCGTATCAAGAGTTAGTCAAAATACTAACCCAGCTTTCTAGTAAGCGGACGCCAAATATTAATCACTGCACCAAGTCGCTTATTTTAAAACGCGTTTGGCATTTGTATGTTCATCAAATACCACCATGGTAGTAATAATTCTATGTCTGAAAATAAGTACTAGCCACAATTTAACGATACACAATCAAGAAAATAAACGTTAGACATCTTAAAAACAATTTAATTCAAAAGTTATTTCCGGTACTTACGTATTATCCCGACAGTCCGCCAAGACGAGCGATTTTTCGCCAATATAAATGCCGGACGCATGAAATTATTGATGGCTACAAATACAATTGGCAACAGTTTGCCGGCACATTTTACGAAAAAATAATTTGGCGGGAATGATTGCTGAACTCCTCAGAGAGTATAGAATTTTACAACTAGTTGCCATCGGCAAAACGAGATATTTAAATACATATTTTGGGGATAACGTTGCCATCTCAAGGAAAACTAAATAATGATAATGCATTTTTAACAATGAAGTCGGCGAAAGGAGCGAGCGGTGGAAAATGTAGGATTTTCCGTATCTCTTCTTTTTCAGGTGCGCTTACAGTGGAGTAATTGACATATAAGTCACTTCCTTTATTGAGCCTTACTTCCGTCAGAAAAAAAATCTGAGTTACGCCCTAGTTGCGACTAAAGAAGTTTTACTTCAAAAAGATAAATTGAAAGAAAAACGAGAGAAATTGATATTTAAACGTAAAAACGGGAGTGAAGGGTAGAAAACGGGAGAGTTGGCAGGTATGCCATGGGTACCCTCGGGAAGTAATTCATTTCCTGTTATGATTTCGTGAAGGCATGAATATTTTTTTGTGAAATATTGATGATGCCAAGTGTAATTTGAGTACATCCACTCTTGTGAGCCTAGCACCTAAATTAATGTGAGAAGTGTTAAACTATTGTCTAATGATTTTCCTATGCATTTTTAGTCTTAATAAATTGTCTATTTTCAATCCCATTTTCGTTCTCTTTATTTTGACAGTTACACACATGGGCAGTAAGTGTAGAACCTGGGAAATTGGCAAACATCTGTGCTTAAAATTAAAGTTTCTCTTCTGGCAAAGTATTGCGATTTCTCGCAATACAACAGGAGTCAAACAAGTCAAATCAGAGATAAAGTTAAGAAGGTCCACACGCATCAAGTCCTTCATAAAGAAGGAGGAAGTACCCGTACCGGAGGAAGAGTGCAAGCGAACAAGGTGTCCTCACTTTCCAACACTTGGCCCTGGAGCAAGTGTATCAAGATTGTCCTTACGTCGACTGTGAGTGGTGAGCAGAACTATTGCACATCACTAAACTCACCAATAATCAAATCATGACATGTTGAACAAATCATGACCCGGCAGTTCTGCATCAGAATATGCCAGAACTGCCGGGGGAAAGAAAAGAGAATAGAGAAGGAGAGACCTGCTAAACTGTGATGAAGAGACTTGATTTGTGTACTGTGTCTACTTGTTTGGTCTATATTTACTGTGATAAGTTTTATGTCCTGGACTTTCACTACACGATATACTGCAGTTCTTCAATATTCACAACACACACAACCGACAGCACAATTTAACAATACATAGAATACGTTTTGAATGCTTTTATTTATTTATCTATCACCTTCGTACTTTTATGTACACAGTTCAGTCACATTAATGTGATCACCACCAACTTTCGACATCAACGTGAAATAACCAATCACAGAAAGCAGATGGCAGCACATTGCAGTGGAGTGTATATAAAGGATGTCCTAGGACATCGGAAAGCATTTCAATCGTTGGCTTAATGCAGAAATGTAGCAATTTATCCGCCGTCCAAAAAGGCAGGATTATTGGCTTTCGGGTGAAGTAATTCAGAAACGGTAATTTTGTGAACTGTTCACGTACCGCTGTGGTAAAAGTATACCGTGCGTTTTTTCCCTGCCGTCCACCGATGAAGATGGATTGTCTGAAACTGCTGTTGTAGCTGAAACTCGCTACGCAGTTTGCAGTGTTGGGAAAGCCTGGGGTTTTTTTCTTAATTTTACAAGTACACATCAGGAATTATGTGATTCATCAGAAATTATGCCTCCCAATTTGTGATGTTCTCTGCACCATTTTTTACCACGATAATGTTTGTGAACGATTTCGCATCTATTGTGCAGCATTAGTGATCAAAGGTAATTGCATAGTGTACGACCAAATGCAGGGACTCGCCCGATTCTTGTGTTAAATTTTTTCGATTTTATGCGAACTGTCACTATCAACAAGCGAATCAACGTTGCAATGTGCACATGTTTCCTTTTTAATAGTATGTCATGTGTGATTATCATAAATTTATTACATTTAAGTATATATTCATCTTAGCACATTAATTAATTTTAATGTTTTTAATCAAATAAATGTTTGTTTTTGGTCGAGGTGACAAATATATTGGGTCCCTCATGCCATTTAAAGTTATAAATAATGTGTGTTCACCTGTCCTCTTTAAGGATGCCTCGTGTGGATTAATTTTTGTTATGGGAACTGTGTAACCTGGCACTGAGTCATTCTGAGAAATTAAATGTTTCTTTTCTAGTATGCCAAAACTGATTTTATTTGCTAGTATTTGTGTCATTTTTTTAATTAGAAAACTTGACATATTGGTTCTATTATTCATTTTATCACGCAAGGCCACTATACGATCCGGTGCCCTCTTAACACAATGAAAGGCTGGGCCTTGGCATTCTTTCTTGAAAACTCTTAATAATGAATAGTTACCTCTTTTAGTAAAGAATAGTATCTATTTTTTTAATACCAGTAAATGGTAAGCTTTTCAATTGAAATAGATAGAAGTTTTTTTTCCTCCTTTCAGGCTGCTGTGCTTACGCTGTTTTATAGAAATTTATTTTATTTTTGCTTGAATAGCTACTTTTTTTTTTAAATTTAAGTATGTTGACTTTGGAAGCAGAAAGTTTTGCATTCCAAGCCCTAGCCCCCCCCCCTTTTTTTTTTAGCTCGTGATGCGCACCATTTAACTTTATAATTTTTTTTTAATCGTTAGAAGCAAAATACCAAAAATAGTGAATTCGAAATTGTAAAAATGGAATGAGTTGTCAAGGCATATAATCTTAAAAAATTTAGCAATTTGTGAGTCATGTAATCGCATTTGGTTTCTTATATTTTTGTAATACTCTTAAATCTGTCATGTGTGATGGAGATCACATATTTAATTTTAATAATCATTTTGGCTTTCTTAATGTAATTTATCCAAAATCATGTATTCTAAATCTTTTCTGTTCTCATTTTTCGGTCACTTCGGCTTTTAAATCTGTATATTTGCTTTTCCCGTATGCATATTCTTAATTGTTTATTCGTCTCTTCAGACATGGTGACTCCGTTGTGCTAAAAATAGATTACATTGCGTCCGTTTCCCTCTTGGCATCCTGCTGGCGTAGATTATATTTTTGTTGTCCTGCCTCATCTTTAAAATTATTTTCTCACGAGTACATCATTTTAATTTTATTGGATTAAGTTTTATGGTTACTCTGGAATTGGCGATATTTATCTCAGCCAATGTGTAATTCTCTGCTGGCGTATTTTTCAATTCATTCCATCTTCATTTCAGTGTCCATATAGGACGTAATTTTATTTCGCTGAGCCACCACCGCCTGTTATAATAATGTTTCAATAGTACCTTTTAAATAAATAGTTTTAAGCATTCAATGTCTTTTTTACTACAACTAAGTGCATTCGAACCTGGATTTTTAACCGTCACAACGCAATTTAATAATTTAAAATACCTGTAAGCAATTAACATCTTTATACCATGGGTACCCTTGAGTAGTTATTTATTTCCTGTTATGATTTTATGAAGGCCTGAATTTTTTTTGTGAAATATTGATGATGCCAAGTAATTTGAGTACATCCACTCTTGTGAGACCAGCACCTAAATTAATGTGAGAAGTGTTAAACTATTCTATTGTCTAATGATTTTGTTCTGCATTTTTAAAGTGTTAATAAATTGGCTATTTTCAATCCCATTTTAGTTCTCTTTATTTTGACAGTTACACACATGGGCGGTAAGTGTAGAAGCTGGAATATTGGTGAACATCTGTGCTTAAAATTAAAGTTTCTCTTCTAGTATTGAAAGAAATCGCAATAGTACAAGAGTCAAACAAGTCAAATCAGAGTCAGAGATCAAGTTAAGAAGGTTCACACCAGACTTCGTGCCGATTACAATCGACTGTAATCGATGATTAAAATAAAAGTTTGTAAAATATTAAAAAGTGCTATGATAAAATTGTATTATTATAGAATTCTTTTGATAGTTGATTTCTTTAACATCAAGATTACTGTTATTTTATTAAATTAGCCTTCAGTAGTCATAATCTTTTTGGAAATTGTTGGTAATCATAATCCATATCATTTCTTGTAATCGATTACAGATGATCGTGTAATCGCACAAAGTCTGGTTCACACGCATAGAGTCCTTGATAAAGAAGGAGCCACAGATCACTTTAAGAAGGTCCACACGCATCAAGTCCTTGATAAAGGAGGAAGTGCCCATGCCGGTGGAGGTGTGCAAGTGAACAGAGCACCCCTTTTGCACTTTCCAACACTTGGCCCTGGAGCAAGTGTATATAGATTGTCCTTACATCAACTGTGAGTGGCGAGCAGAACTATTGCACATCAACAAACTCACCGATAAACAAATAATTACATGGTTCCAAAACTGCCGGGGTAAAGAAAAGAGAATGGAGAGGGAGAGACCTGCTAAACTGTGATGAAGAGACTTGATATATATGTACTGTGTCTACTTGTATGGTCTGTAACTACTGTGATAAATTGCATCATGAACTTTAACTGGACTTTCACTACACGGACTTCTTCAATATTCTTGGCACCCACCACCGACAGCACAATTTAACAGTTGTGACAGTTTGATGGATATTAGTAATTTAGATGAAAATCCAAAACCAAGCTGTAGTAAAGATGATCATGCATTCTTGGGTAAATCATCTGGTTTTGAGTATTTGAATGCATCATTACTGTGATTAGCATCTATTGGAGAGCAAGCCTATTATCAAGAGTAAATGCAAAAGCAATAAAAGATACGCCAAGCATAAAATAGAAAAAGTTAAGAGTAACTTAAATGATTCTTTCTTTCAATTACCCTCTGATGATATTGATTGTGTGTCCATGTGTGATGATTCATAAACTGAAATGATTGAACAGCTGAAAGACAAGTGTCTGACAGCAACAAAATTTGAAAAATTTCGAGTCTTAACTATTTTACCGAAAAGTTGGTCGTGTGCCAGAATAGAAAGGGAATTTCATGTAAGAAATTACATAGCTAGAAAAGCTAAAAAACTTATTAAAGAAAAGGGTGTTTTATCAACTCCGGACCCTATGCCTCATAAAACATTACCTGTCCAAACAGTTAATTCAGTAAAAGAATTTTATTATAATGATGAAGTTAGCAGGCAAATGCCTGAAAAAAAAAAAAAACTATTTCAATGGGTAAGGATATTGATTGCAAGCCAATTCATAATCAAAAAAGGCTGATTTTAGGAAATTTACATGAAATTTATAGTTATTTCAAATCAAAATAATCATTTTAAAAAATTGGCTTTTGGAAGTTTGCTGAGTTGAGGCCTAACTGTGTTATTCCTGGTGCCTGTGGCATTCATTCTGTGTATATGTGCACATTGCATCAGAATATTAAATTGATGGTTGCTGGAGGTATGTGTTATTCCAGGCCTGTGTTATTCCAGGAAAACTGTGTTATTCCTGGTGCCAGTGGCATTCATTCTGTGTATATGTGCACATTGCATCAGAATATTAAATTGATGGTTGCTGGAGGTAACTTGCATAAAATTATCCTACCTGAATCTGGCAATCCGTAACACACGGCAAACACATGGGCAGTTTAACTACCAATAGAAGCTGACAGCACAGAGCAACTGCAGCTTTTAAAGGTGGCCCTCATCTCTAAGGAGAAAACTCCACTGAGGGAGAAAGGGATGGAAAAAGCAAAGTAGAGAGGAGGGTAAACAAAGAGAAACAATCCTGGGCAAGGGTCCTGGGATTCAACACCCGTAAAAACCTATAGAAGGTCTTCCTCTGAAGGGGGCTCTTGCTAGAAGTAGAGGCTGTTATGCTGGAGATAAATATTTTATCCAGTATTCCTTTTCACACTGCTCAGACTCTACGTGCATAAGCTGCAGCTTGCTTAAAGAGGGAGAGATTTTTTTTAGTGGGGTACCACCATAAAGTGCTCCAGGCTTTCTGCTGCTTCTTTTTAGAAAGGGACATTTTGTTGCACCACGGTTTTTTTATTATGTCGATGTCTGATGCCTGATTTAAGAATGCTAGCATCAGCAGCTTGGATGATGATTGAGGTAATGTTTTTTACGACCTCGTCTATGGGGCCTTCAACAATATCAGAGGTGATGGCAGACAGGGAAGTGATGAACCAATCTGCCTTATCATGAATGTATCTAGGTACTGAAATAGGTTGGGGATTCTGGTACAGAGGTGACAGAAGAATCGGAAAATGATCACTGTTGTGGACATCACTGGATACATAAAAATTATGTTAGAAGGAGTGATGGAGAACAGATGGCAAGGTCTATTGCATAGAAGGTTTTAGTTGGATAGTGAAAGTAAGTATTGTCCCCATTATTCATACAGCAAAAGAAAAAATCAGTGAGAAGTTGTTTGATTTGAAGGCCTCTATTGTTGATGTTCTTTCTGCTCCACAAGGGACTACGAGCATTCATGCCACCAAGGAGGATAAAAGGAGGAGGAAGATGCTGTATGATACTATGAGGGATGTCTGGCTAATGGCTCCGCTGGGAGGCAGGTATATACTGCAGACTGTTATGAGTTGTTTTAATTGAACATGAGTGGCAATTGCTTGGTTAGTTGGTGTTTAATGGCACAAGGTCCAGAAAGGACATACTGCGCCAGACTATGTGTATATATGGTAAAATAAAGTTTTCAAGTAAAAAGGTGTCGCATAAAACAGGTAAAGCTAAAATCCATGAGTGCTAAAACGATTAAAGGAAATGTAGAAAGGTAAAAAGAAATAAGCCAAGGACATCTGGATGGAGGCTCCCATCCAGATACCAGTCAGAGAAAAGTTATACCTCACACTGTGTAAAAAATATTGATGCATCGAAGAAATGCAAACAAATTACAGTGCGGGGTTTCACCCAATATGATGTCAAGTTTGGGATGAGAACAGTTAAAATAAGTATGATAAAAATTGTTAAAAGCTGTACAAGAGGTTAGAATATGACATATAGTAAGATGCGTATTGCAGTGTGTACACGGAGGGGCAGGCTCTCCAAGAAGAAGGTGTTTGTGAGTAAGCCTCGTGTGGCCGATACGAAGGCGAGTCAAAATGACGTCAAATTTGCGGTAAGGCTGCGATAGCCAGTGGGTGATGGAGGGATGGATGGTGTGAAGTTTATTACTAGTTTTGACAGCTCCACTCATTGAACCAACTTTCTTTTATGCTGTTCGATATGCCAGATTTTATGTCGGTGTAGGGTAATGGTTCTGGATAAGGGTTAGTAGCATGCTTTGCCAAAGCATCGGCCTCTTCATTGCCCGAGATCCCAACGTGACTAGGAACCCAGCAGAAACGGATAACAAAGCCACGGTTTGTTAGGTGGCTATACAGTTGTTGGACTTTTGGCTCTGTAGCTGTGCAGAATAGAGTCGGATTTCAGGCTTTCCAGGGCACTTAAAGAATCTGAATAAATAATAAAATGTTTTTTGTTGGTACGAGATATGTGTAAAAGGCTTTCATAAATGGCGAGCAATTCAGCTGTAAAATCAGAGCAGAAGGCAGGGAGTGTGTAACTGCAGGATTGAGAACAGCTAACATAGGCAAAGCCAACATGATTCCCACATTTAGAGCCATCAGTGTAGATTTCTTCTTGGTGTTTGTTCTTGTGTTTTTCATGTTGGAAGAGTTGCTGGTATATTTGTGGATCTGTATTCTGCTTGGTAAAGCCTTTGAAGGGTTGGATGTATAAAATCTGAGAGGCTGCCCAAGGTGGTTCAAGAGGAGAGTTAGCGCAGACTTTAACATCTGCTAACTGGGTTCCACTGAGACTTTGACGAATCCGCAGGCCCAAAGGACGAATACAAGATGGACGGTTAGAATAAAAACGTTCTAGGTGATTGTCTAAAAGAGAATTTGTCAATGGGTGCGAGGGATGAGAAAGTATACGAAAGTATGTATTTAGTGATAGTTTATGACGTATGTGGGTGAGAGATGGCTCATGACAAATGATATAGAGAGACTGTACAGGCGACGTCCGGAAAGCACCGGAGCAAATGCGCAGTACGGTATGATGGACAGTGTCAAGCTTCTTTAAAACTGATTGGCGGGCAGACCCATATATGCAGCAGCAGTAATCCAATTTTGAGCGTATAACAGCCCGGTAGATGCGCAGAAGGGCATCTCGTTCAGCCCCCCAAGAGGTATTGGTCAATACTTTTCGCACTTGCTGCGGATATAGGAAAAGTGGTTAGCAAACGTAAGTTTTTTGTCGAGATATACACCTAAAAATTTAGTGGAGTCATTTACTTTTATTTTAGAGTGACCTAGATAGAGATCAGGATCTGGATGGATCACACGTATGCGGCAGAAGTGTATAGCTACAGTCTTTTCTGCAGAGATGTTGAAGCCATTTTTGTTACACCAGTTTAGAATCCTATTGATGGTATTTTGAAGTTGGCGCTCAATGTACCGCATGTCTTTCCCCTGACAGGAGATTTGTAGGTCGTCGACATACAAGCAACCATTTACAGTCGGAGGAAGTTGTGTGAGAATATTATTAATTTTTATAGCAAAGAGGGTGACACTAAGAACAGAGCCTTGTGGAACATCCTCTTCTTGGACAAAGCGATCAGATTGAGTATCGTTAATACGGACCCTAAAGTAGCGCTGAGAGAGGAAATTCTGTATAAAAATCGGAAGGTTGCCGCGGAAGCCTAAGGTATGGAGATCGCGGAGGATACCATACCGCCAGGTCCGGTCATACGCTTTCTCCATATCGAAGAAAATGGAGACCAAGTGATTCCTCCTTAAAAAAGCAGTGCGAATTTGGGACTCTAGGTATATTACATTGTCAATAGTTGATCTTCCCCTGCGGAAGCCGCTCTGAAAAGGTGTAGATGGCCCTCATTTTCAAAGACATAAACAAGGTGTGCATTGATCATCTTCTCCACCAGTTTGCATAGGCAACTGGTGAGGGCTATGGGTCGGTAATTATTGGGGTTAGATGGATCCTTATTAGGTTTCAGAATGGGAATGACTATTGCATTTCTCCAGGAGTTAGGGAAGGTATGTTCGCTGAAGATTCTATTATATAACTGTATGAGATTAAGTAAAGAGCCGTGGGAAAGATGTTTCAACATTTCATACGTAATACCATCAGGGCCTGGAGATGTATTTGTAGACTGTTTTAGATATTTGTTGAGTTCATAGATGGTAAAAGCACTATTGTAAGCAAAGTAGGTAGCGGTGTTAAAAGTTATCCTTTGCCGTTCAGACTGTTGTTTATATGGAAGGAAAGTATTCGAGTAGGAAGTGCTGCAGGAGTTAAAAGAGAGTGTTTCTCCAATAGCATTTGTGATGTTTTTTGTATCTGATATTATTTGGTTATTAAGGGAGAGGCAGGCTATTGCATGGTTACTATAGATTCCCATGGCTCTTTTTGTTTTTGCCCATAGCTCCTTACCAGAGGTGGAGGTAGAGATGTTAGACACATATTGGATCCAAGAATTTTTTTGTGCAAGCCGCCTTGTTTTCCTAGCATGTGCCTTGGCTTTCTTGAAAAGAATGAGATTTGCAGTGGTTGGACACCGGCGAAAGGTGTTCCATGCCTTTTGCTGCTGCTTTTTGGCGAGCGTGCATTTTGGATCCCACCACGGTTTTTTATTTCTTCGAGAGTTGGTTCTGGATTTTGGAATACTTGCATCCGCAGCTTTAAGGATGATGGATGTCACAGTATCCACGACCTCGTCAATATTGCCTTTAATGGTGTCTGAAGAGATAATAGCAAGTGAGGTGAAAGTTTTCCAGTCAGCTTTATCATAGTGATAACGGAGTGTGGTAAATTTCTGGGTTGAATATTGGTACAGAGGTGAGAGAAGGATTGGAAAGTGATCGCTATTGTGTAGATCACTGGATACAGAGAAGTTATATAATGGCAGGATTTGAGGAGAACAAATGGCAAGGTCTATGGCATGGAAGGACTTTGTGGGAAGATGGAAATAAGTATTATCACCATTATTCATGATGCACAGGGAGAAATCTTTAATGAGTTGTTCGATACGATGGCCTCTGTTGTTAGTGTCTTTGCTACCCCACAACGGACTATGAGCATTCATGTCACCGAGAAGAATGAATGGTGAGGGGAGTTGTTGAACAAGATTATTAAGGGAGGATTGGCTAATGGAAGTATTTGGAGGTAGATAAATACAGCACACAGTAGTAAGGTGTTTCAGAAGGATACGGGCAGCAACAGCCTGGAGACAAGTATTGAGGTTGAGGGTTTGATAAGGGTAATTACAGTTAATCATTAGGGCCACTCCGCCAGAGGCCCTACCACTGAGCTCATAGTCCTTGCGGAGTATAGAGTAATTACGGATAGAATATTGTCTATTGGTTGTAAGGTAGGTTTCTTGGAGAGCGAGGCAAGCGGGATTATGATCGTAAATTAAAGTTTTGAGGTCGTCAACTTTATTTAGGAAACCGTGGCAGTTCCAAGAGAGCAACAATGCCATAATTAAGTGATATGGCCATCGTGCATCTTCTTAGTTGGAATCCCTGCGGGAATATCTGGAGGTTTGATTTCGTCGTGTTCTATTGATTCTTCATCACTTATTTCGGATTCTGATGGGGCTAGGTTTAAAATAGTGTTAACAATTTGTGGTTGTGGAGGTACTTTATTCATGCTACATTTATTGTGTTTTGATTTGTAGGAAGCTGTTTTAGTGAGCAGAGGTCTAACTTGAGTGTAGCTATTGCTTGGTACCTTTTTCTTTGGAGGATTTTTCTGGGATAAGGAGCAAGATTTATTTGGTTTAGGTGCTGTTTGTTTACCCATTGAGGTGTTGGTGGTGGAAGTATTGGTTGGTGGATCGGTCTGAGTAGCTATTGAGTTAGTAGATTTTACTGCAGCAGCATAGGATAGGCCAGATTTTGGTGTGCGAGCTTCTATTATTTGACGGGCATCAGGATAGGAAAGTCTTTGAGAGGCGCGCAGGGATTGAATTTCTTTTTCAAATGCCCATTTTGGGCAGGACTTCGAGTATGATGGATGTTCCTGTGTGCAGTTTAAACATTTTGCAGGTGCTGAGCAGGTTTCACTGTCGTGGCCAGAGGCACCACAGCGGGCGCAAGCCGGTGATCCACGACAGGAGGTTTTGTTGCAGTCTGAAAAGTAACATATATTCTAGACTGCAATAAAATCTCTTTCGACTAAATTAACTCAAATCTGATTCGCGCAATCCTTGCAAATACTTCAAGATTCACACAGGAAAATTTCATTTAAAAATTCCTAATACTTACTGAGAAAAATTATTAGGCATTAAGGCATTTTTCTCCATAGCAAAGCATTGGCCAACTACAGAGGCCTCTTAAGGGTGTATGTCGAAGAAAGAAAACTCTGTAGACTGTGTCTTGGTACACAAATTGAAATAAACTAATAGCACCATGGTCTCCAAAAAAATTCCAGATGATTCTTCATAAGCTGCTTTACACACTGCAACAACTGAAAAAGCTGTGGCTTTTGTGAAATTTTCAGAAAAAATTCTAAAGATGGAACTGAGTTGTAAGATTTTTCAAAGAGTGACACGCGTTGTGAAAATTTCCGATTTTTAAGAATTTTTTCTAAAAGTTTTGAAACCGATACAGATTTATCGTTTATTTCAGTATGTAGTACAGCTTGTAAAGAGACAGTTTCAAAATGTTGAAGTGCTGGCATAGTTTATTCGTAATTATGTACCA
The DNA here is from genome assembly GCA_038373885.1 of Cheiracanthium punctorium. Lineage (NCBI taxonomy): Eukaryota > Metazoa > Arthropoda > Arachnida > Araneae > Cheiracanthiidae > Cheiracanthium > Cheiracanthium punctorium. The sequence goes on from JAWZYV010015902.1 coordinate 12,941, forward strand.
AAACCACATGATTTTTTCAAACAACACCGTCAAAAATGTACTAGGAATGTCATTACATCCACGATATTATCTGACATTTACGTCAGAAAGGTCCAAACGTAGGTTAGCATCATCTATAGGTCGTTGTGTGGGAACATGAATGAGGTTTTTGGTGGTAGGGTACTGCCAAATAGGTATGGTATAGGTGTCTTTCGGATTGTAGTATAAAGGTGAGAGAAAAATCTGAAAGCGATCATGGTTATGTAAGTTACTGGAGAGAGAAATGTTTCATAGCGGTAGGATAGATGGAGAACAAATGGCAAGGTCTATGGCATGAAAGGATTTAGTCGGGTATTGGAAATAAGCACTATCCCCATTAATCATGAGACAGAGGGAAAAATCAGTAAGTAGTTGTTCAATAAGTGGGCCTCAATAAGTTTGTATCTTTGCTGCTACACAAGGGACTGTGAGCATTTATGTCAACACGGATGATTAAAGGAGGAGGAAGTTGTTGGATAAGACTATTGAGGGATGCTTCGGTGATGGTTTCATTACAAGGGAGTTATATACTGCATATTGTTGTTAGATGTTTCAATTGGATATGAGCAGCGACAGCTTGAAGATTTGTGTTAAGATTCATTACTATGTGGGCACAGCAATTGTTAATTAATAGGGTGACACTGCCAGAGGGCCTATCATTTAGCTGATAGTCCTTGCAAAGAATGGTAATTACGGAGGGCAGTAGTAGTATTGCCAGAAAGTTTTGAACTAAAATCGCAAGAGGTTGCTAGTAAAGTAGCAAAATGTCGCAAAAATGATGTCACAGACATTGGTTCTAATGTTGTAGAAAAATCGCAAATCCTAAAATTTAGTAGCATGATGCTTTCAAAAGGAGCAAAAGTTACGAAAAGTTGCAAGATCTGGCAGCACTGGGAAGTAGATCTATTTATTGTGAGCAAAGTTTCTTGTAAGGCAAAGCAAGTGGGGTTATGATTATATAAATAAGTGTATTGAGGACATCTTTTTTTTTTATTACTAAAACCGTGGCAGTTCCACGACAGCAGCAGAGCCATTATCAGGTGGTGTTAGGGATGATTGATATCTTGCTTTGAATCCTAGTAGATGTAAGTGCGGTACTAGAGATATCATCTCTCTCATCATCCATAACGTTATCAGAAATCACAAGAGTTCGAAGAGACATAGTATAGTCATCAATATTTCATTATGGGGGGATACGTTTAAGCCTGGATTTATTGTACTTAGAAGTGTAGGCTGAAGATCTTTTAAGTAGTCGTCTATTTTGAATAAAGTTTTTGCTTTCAGACTTTTTCTTAGATGTGGTTCTTGAGGTAACTATGGAAAAATTATTTTGTGCAGAAGTTGACTGTTTAGCATTTGGAGTGGAAGTGGATGAAGAGACAGGTACAGATTTTCGTGGATTGGTTTGAATGGCTGTTGAAGTAGTGGATTTGGTAGCTGCAGCATAAAATTTTCCAGGTCTGGAAGCGTGAGAGTTCAATAACTTACGGGCTTCAGGACAGGAATGTCCTACAGTGGCATGCAAGAACTGGACCTCTTTTTCATATGATCACTTTGGACAGGATTTGGAGTAAATTGGGTGGTCTTCATTGCTGTTTCCTCATTTAGGTATAAGCAGAGCAGGCCTCACTGTCATGGCCAGCGGTCCCACAACGGGTATAGGCCGGGGACCCATGACAGGAGGTTTTGGTACGTTCAAATTTTTGGCACTGAAAGCAACTGACTAAGTTAGGTATGTAGGGTCTGACTAGACATAAAAGATAACAGGCTTTGATATGAAACAGAAGTTAGGGAGATTGAAAGGTTAAGATTATGTGTTTTGTGTCAAGTATGTGACTACTGCGACAGACTTTTATTCAGCAAACTGTTGAGATGTTCTGAAATAAGATTTTCTGAGAATTTTTGCTTTGAAACAGTGTACCAGGTCTGATTTGGATATTATGCCTCTAGAACTATCGAGTGTTTTGTGAGGTGATACAGTGATAGATTTAATACCAAGAGATTTAAATTTCATGATGTTTTTTTACCTGTTTGCTATCAGCCACTTCCACTAAGATGTTTTCAGATAGTATGTTTTTTATTTTAGTAACTTCTCAAATATTAGCTGTTATGCACTTGTGTATTAGAAATGGGAATGTTTGTCTAAAGCTTCCTTCCTGACATTTTTAGAGAAAAAATTTAGCATTACTATATCCTTGAGTAGGAGACTTCATAACATTGCCATGAGAAAAAGGAAATATCAAAGCCATATTCGGGATTGGATATACGGACCCGACCGTACCGCCTACCATGGTGCCCAAGAAGGGGATGCACATCCGTGCACCAGCAGTAGTCAGTATAGTCTACATGCACACAGTACATCCCTTAAGCAGCATCCACCCTTGACAAGGTTCCCTATGATGTCTGACAGCTTGATCCCTAGCAGTCAGCAGAACCAGTACCATCAGACAATTGATACACATGGGAACACTGTGCCCCTCCTGTTCACACGAAACCAAGGCCAAAGCAATGTGCTGGGGGAGGGGAAAAAATCCTTAATTATATACCAGGATCTCCTTTTCCGGGGACAAGGTGCTCCACACATGATAAACATGTGCGCAGTTCACCTGCCAATGGAAGGTGACGACACAGAGTGATCGAAGCTTCTGATGAAGGGAGGACCTCACCTCCTGAGAAAAAACTACGCCGAGGGGGGAAGCTGAAAAATAAAACAAAGAGAGGAGGGTGAACAGAGGAGTGAAAGACGGAGACCCAGGATTATGACACCAGTGAGTAACTGAAGAAGGTGCTCCCCCTGAGGGGGGTTGATAAAGAGAAATATTTATGACACTAAAAACCACTTTAACATACAGGACCAAAAATCAAATAAAAATAAATCAGATATAATTATATTTTTTTAACAGGATGATGTAAGCAGACTTGAACCTGGCAGAAAAGACTGCATTACAAAGCGAAATGTCAAAAAACAAAAGAGATTATTAATGGGAAATTTAAAATAGTCTCCACAAAAACTTAAAGGTGGAGTTTGGATATAACATATCTTATTCAGCATTTTGGTCTTTTTGGCCCTGTTGGGTTGTATTTGCAAATATTAAGTGTAGAAAGACTTGTTTATGTGAGAAGCATAAACACTTTGAATTTGCTTTTAAGATGATGAAGGATTTAAAAATAATTGAAGCCACAGATAGTGACCAATTAATTAAGTCACTATACTGTGAAGGTGAGACATGATGTTCCTGCTATTGCAGCTCGCATTGAAAAAAATCATATACATTAAAAGTAGCTATCTTTTCACCATTAAAAATTTACACTTTTTGAGTGACAGTCCTGCCACTCAATACAGGAACAAAAGTATGATCCATTAAATGAAAATGTATCTCACCACCTTTTGCTTTGAAATAATTACATGGAATTATTGCGACAGTGGTAATGGTAAGGGAGCACCAGATGGTGTTGGTGGCACTCTGAAAAGAACAGCAGATCGTCTTGTAACAGAGGGACAAGACCTTGCTGTTTTCACAGAGATGCCACTCGTAAAATAGCAAAAAAGAGGAAACTGTCCGTGAATAAACAAAAATAGTGGAAAAAGAAGAAATCCCCACTCAAATAAGTGGAGCTTATATTAGAAAAATGTAATGTATGGAGAAAAAACATTTAGTTCATTTTTTGTTTGCTTTCATAAATATTTTATTTCTCAATGACAAAATATTTTTTGCTTCAACTTTAACTATTTCATATCATTTTAATTTATGTCTGAACCTGCTCTATTTTGCGAAGTTTTTCCATTACTGGTTTCTTTGAAATAAATAATTTAAATTTGAAATAGGAGTTAATTTTTATTGTTACAGCATTGGAGATTTAAATAAAAGAATGTTAAAGGAAAAATACTAATTTTCAAGACAGATGGTAAAAGATTGAAATTGAGAGATGCTGGAAATTAATACTTAATTACTGCTGGGAAGAAAGGGAAAAAACAAACACCATAGAATTTTTAGAAAAATTCTGCTGATAATGCAAAATGATTAATAAATAAATAAAATATAAAAAGCGGAAATCCGCCGATCGGCGGAAAAGTGGCATCCCTGGTTTTCAAGAGTAGGTTTAATGCCTTAAAAGAAAAATCAAAAATCCAACTATTTACTGTTGTAATAGATGAGATTAAAAGAATTGACAAAATGCAAAATCAAACTCTTGACTCCCCTTCTTGGATAAATGAAATCTCACTAAGTGACATACGTAAGCACACATCTCAGACACTAAGCATGTGCAGACTTAGCTGTTTTAAATGCAGTCCTGATGATAAATGTCAGCATTATCACTTAGGATCCTACAATCCTGTGCCTGTTGTTAAAACCAGTGAATTTCTAGTATCAAATAAATTTCAGTGAAAGTTATGGTACAGTGATGTATACATAAGAAAGACCTAAAGAATACATTCACATAGAAAATACTTTTGTTCTTGCGAAATAAAATATTATATTAGCATTGCTGAATTTTCTGTTGGACAAGAGTGCACTATTAAATTTTTAAGGATATATAGACAAGATATAGTTGTGTTCCCACCAAAAGATGATGTTTTTACTGTTGATAAAAAGGATATTTTAGAACTGCAGCAACTAGTACTGAACAACAGAGGTCATTGCAGGTTTTCTGAAAATTTAGCAAAATACAAAATTATGTGAGCTAAAATTTAAAAACAGACTTTTTGTGTTTAAAAAACTTATTAAAACAGTTATTCACATGAACTCTCTTAAAATATCAAAGTAATATGCAAGTTGCTTATTTTATTGTTTTTATTAAATACTATATTATCATTTAAAGTGTCATTTGTAACTTCCGTGACTGAAAACGTAACCTCCATGTTTCATAAAATTAGAATTCTCTTTTTTTTTTCTTTAGAAATAATTAATCAAGGAAAACTAATTTTTCTTCACCTTTGTTTGAAGTGGTTTATGTATTACAGTCAACTCCCTCTAATCCTCAAAAGTTTTTCCCAAAGGTTGTGTGGCTTATAGAATTTTGAAGATCACAGGTCATTGTTTACATTTGCAGATTTAGAGAAAGTTTATTAATTTGATCATGCATAGAGATTAAAAAAGAGAAGATGATATCTAGTAAATTTTTAAGAATAAGTATTTTTTCAGTAGTAACTCAACTTATCAATAAGTAAATAATTTAAGCATACTCGAATAGCAATAAAATATACATATTTATTTTCATATTTCAAGTGCACAAATGAAAATTCATAATTGATTACTCTAAACTTTTTAAACATTGATGTAATAGTAGTTTGTTTTTAACTTTTACATTTGTTTTCCAAAACTTTAGCTTGCAAATAATTTTGTAAAAATGCAATTTCTTGTTCAGAAATATAAGTTTATTTTGCAAGAAAACTAATGCAATTCTCTCCAATTTTAAACCCTTTGTCAAGAGACTTTCTTTTCCTGATTGATTCTGTATCAGATTCCCTATCACAATCGAGTGTGTTAACAACATGCAAAAGGAAAATGAACATATGCAAAGTTGAGTTGAGCTAATCCTAAAAAACCTATGAATTTCAAAAATTGCCAGGTAACAGAGCATTTTGATGAGCCTAGCAATCAGACGACTTTCTTCTTGCATGAAAAGCTAACTACTCTTGTAATGTATTTCAATGGTAGAAACCCAATTTTTAATGTCCAATTAAGGCATTAAATTTGACATTACACTTATATAGTTATGCTCTTTTAACATAGTTATTTATTATTTTATTTCATTTGTGCCTGTATTTTTTTTTAATTATTATTTGAATGTTACATGAGAATTGCTGAGCACATTGAAAATGTATTTTTTCAAAATTGATTTATTTGTTTACATTAAAAATCAATTCCGGATTATAGGTCTGCAGATTAAAGGGAGTTGACTGTAATTTTATTAATAAAATTCTAAGAGTAAAATTTCAATTTTGTTATCTGTTTTTTGTTTTTATTCTTTTTTACCTCCTCAAATTCCCTTTAATTTCAGAATCGCCCATTTGCTTAGTACACTATTAGTACATAATTACAAATGCACATATTTATTCCTTTAAACCCTTCTGTGTATCAATTCATTCATAGAATTTCATATACCTTCAATAATACTAGAATAATCATGTAAATTAGAATGTCTGCAAGGATCTTCATTATTTATATTTAAATGTCATCAATTAATCTATTATATAAATGTGAAAATTTGTTAGTTTGTCCAGAACTCCTCCCACACCATTAGACTGATTAGCTTGCAATTTTGCACACACATGTAAAACATAGAATAATACGTAATCAACTCTAAAATTCTGAAAACTCAATCATTCCACAATTTTTTGATAATTTTCACCTTCAGAAAGCTTTGCCAATTTTCGATTGCCTAAAACAGTGATCATGTGATATATTCCATAAAATTCATCCTTTCCAGGGTTTTTTTTGCCTGAAACTGGTTTTAACTACATTTTTTAGGAAGGCAAGTTAGACTTGACTAGTCTAAACTGGTATAAAATCAAAAAGAACTTTCCAACTTATGTTTCCATAAAGACAATTTTAATGTAGAAGCTGAGTGGCACTTTTCGGCAACTGCACATGGTAAAGGACCGTATGATGGTGTACGATCTTCCACCACCATATGTTTTCCGTCATTGGACTGACCTACGGTCAACTTTTTCAACCTCCGAGAAACGGGTGATGACTCACTCTGTTTCGTGAGAAGAGAGATTTTTTTGTTATGATGTTTTTTTCTCCCTCGGTGTAGAGGGGGGTCGAATTGAAGGATGAAGAGAGAACGATTGTGGAGAAGCGTTGAGACGGACGCAAACTGTTGCTCCGTTCATGCCGTGTTCCAGTTATGCGAAATGTAAATATTGTATAATTTCTGTAAATAAAGGAGCTGTACATAGTGTACCTTGGCCACATTTATGCTACCACCATCGGAAATTGCCTCTACTATGTTACAGCACTTTAAGTTGGTGCCAGCTACTGGGATTGATCCATGCCAGAGAGGATCACTTAGATCCTGCATTCACAGCTTTTGAATGATTTTCGCTTCCCAGAGAGGATCATCTAGATCCTGGATTGCAATTGTTAAATGATTTTCGTGTTTGGGAAAGCCGTTCCCCAGCGGAGAGGGTCGCCCTGACCCTGGTGCTAGTAAAGAGGGTCGCACTGACACTGGTGCAAGTAAAGAGGGTCGCACTGACCCTGGTGCTTGTAAAGAGGGTCGCCTTGACCCTGGTGCAAGTAAAGAGGGTCGCCCTGACCCTGGTGCAAGTAAAGAGGGTCGCCCTGACCCTGGTGCAGATAGAGGGTCGCCCTGACCCTGGTGCAGATAGAGCGGGTCGTCCCGACCCTGGTGCAGATAGAGAGGGTCGCCCCGACCTTGGTGCAGATAGAGAGGGTCGCCCCGACCTTGGTGCAGATAGAGAGGGTCGTCCCGACCCTGGTACAGATAGAGAGGGTCGCCCTGACCCTGGTGCGAGAAAAGAGTGTCGCCCTGACCCTGGTTGCGAGTGGAGAAAGCTGCCCGGTCCCTGTTGAGCAGAGAGTCATCCGGACCCTGTCATCTGAAAGGAGAGTCGCCCGGACTCTGTTGTAATTGGAGAAAGCCGCCCAGATTCTGGTGGATGTTAGGTGTAGTTCTACATGTTCGCATCAAAACGGTGAGTTTGATTTTATCTTTTGAGTTGCTGGTTAAAATTTAAATAGAATTTCTTAAGTTTTTAAAGAGAAATGTGTAAAACTGATACCAGTAAATTGTGGAGCATTATCTTGTTCAGGAATGCCTTTATGGAAGTTGTTTATGTGTTTGCTATAATCATAAAGGTTACACAAAAAAAAGTGTAAATTGATTCTGTGAGAATGCAGTTAATTATAAAGTAAAATTTAGAGTTAGCGTTAAAGTTACAGTTGTGTGTAATTTTTTGGAGTGTTTATATTTTAAATCTGCATTGTTTTCAAATTATCACAGTGTAAAGTAACATATATTGCAAACAGTCTGCATGCAATAATATTTGCTTTAGTTTTTAATCCTTGCATTGTGTAGTATTAGTAAAACTTGACTGCTAGAATATGGCTTTCCTTGGAAGAGGAAAGAAGCAAGATATACAAAATCTTGCAGCTGAGTTAGGAGTAGAGATAACTCCGGAGATGAAAATGGCAGAAATTAAAAATGCCATAATAAGTAGTGACGATTACGATGAGGAATTCGTTCAAAATGTGTTTGACACCATACTTTCGGAAAGGAAAGCCTTGGAAGCTTATAGATTAAAAGAGAAAGAAAGACAGTTAGAATTTCAGTTTGAAATTGAAAAATTAAAAGTGCCAATAAGGCAGGTGCCCCTGTCGCGCAGCCATCACAACAATTACAGAAAAAATCTGTCATTGATTTGCAAAGGTTATTACCTAAATTTAACATGGAAGAAATAGATATCAGTTTATTTTTAGAGATGTTTGAGCGCCAAGCAAAGAGTGCTGAGATAGAGGAAGGGGATTCGGCATCTCATATTTTGGCTCTATTGCCTTTAGAGATAGGCCAAATTATTTTAAGAGAGTCTGAGGAGAATGGAAAGGTTTATACCTTTTAAAAATCTGCTTTTGAACCGTTATAAAATGACAGCAGAATGTTTCAGACAAAAGTTTTCTAACCACCATCATAAACAGAGCTCGAGATGGATAGATTTTGCCTATGAGCTTCAGAATTACTTGGAAGGCTGGTTGGACGGGCTAGAAATTAAAGACTTTAAAAGTCTTAAAATTTTAATGATAACAGACCAGATGAAAAAACGGGTGAATAGTGGGGGAATAACGGGTGAATAGAAATAGCTTCCCCTTTCCAACTTGCTGAAAAGCTAGATCATTATGAATCGGTGAGGCGGTAGAGTTCAAAGAAAGCCTTTCATTCCGTAAAGGTATTGACGAAAAGAAAACAGGACGAGCCTTTTAGCAAATTGCAGGCGAAAGAAAGAGATGATAAACGATGGGACAAGACCCCGGCTTCACCTAAGAAAGGTGAAAGTGAGAAATTTCGAAGTTTTGAAAAAAGAAGACAGTTTAGATGTTTTGTCTGTAACAGCCCTATCATTTACCTTATAACTGTCCCCAGCGTCATAATAAAGATCGAGAGACCGTGAATGAGGTACGGGAAAGCGCAGAAAAAATCGTAAATCAGGTGCGGGAAAGCGCGGAAGGAATCGTAAGTGAGGTACGAGGAAGCGCAGAGGAGTATCTTAAACCTTATACTATGGAAGCAGTTGTAAATGGGCATAAAATGGTGATTTTGCGTGATACATGTGCCAGTTTCGATTTAATTTGTAAAAAGTATGTTCCATTGGAGAATTTTACAGGAGAAAGTGTCTGGTTAAAGGGAGCTTTAGACATTTCAGCTCGGTGCCTTCCGGTTGCTAAAGTTGAGTTAAATGGGAATTTCGGTCAGGTAACAACGAAGGCGGGTGTAATAGACGACGAGCTGGATCAAGGAAGGTATTTACTAGGTAACAGAACTGCACAACTCATAAAAGATTCTAAGTCCGAAATCAAGGATTTGGAACTGCTTAGCGTTGTGACACGTTCTAAGGCTCGCGCAAGAGGAAGCTGTTCTAAATTAGAAAAGGGAGATAGGTTAGGTAAGGGAATAAGGGAAAATATTCCTGCATTTGAAAGTAGGGAGGAGATCGAGCCCGAACCAGGAGGCAGACCGGTTACTGCGGAATTTCAGGGTGATAGTGATAGCTCACTGATACTTTGCAGTACCGAAGAATTAAGTAAGGCGCAAGAATGGGAAAGTCTCCGTCCTATAGTTGAAAAGGTAGAGAATGATGAACAGAAATTGCATATTATAGAAAACAAACTTATTAGTCATAAAGATCATAGCAGAGAACCGCGGAAATTACTTGTTATTCCTCAGAAATTTAGGGACAACCTTATGAGAATGTGTCACGAAGGTGTTTCCAGTCATCTTTGTGTGACAAAAACGAAAGATCGCATTGTGAGGAATTTCTTTTGGCTGAATTGCTACAAAGAAATTGAAAATTATATTCGCAGTTGTGACCCGTGCCAGAGAGCGGAGAAGGCCGGGGACAAGAAAAAGGTGCCGTTAAAGCTGGTCCCCATTATACGGGAGGTTTTTACAAAAATTAATATTGATGCTGGCGGACCGTTACCCCCAAGCGAGAATGGGAATGAATATATAAAAACTTTTTGTCTGCCCTCTAAAATTCCAGGTGCTGTGTCTGTGGCTGACATTAGCTCTATTTCAGTTACAGACGCTTTATGGCAAATATTTAGTAGAGTTGGTTTCCCTCGTGAAATGCAGTGTGATCAGGGAACTTCCTTTACGAGCAACTCGACTAGGGAACTTTTCAGTAGATTCGGCATAAAGACAAGACCCTTGAGGATGAGCTTCGGTTTCTAAATTGCCTGGTATTTTTTCAGTAAGCTTAAGAGTGTGTTGTTAAAGGGGTTTGAAGAATTCGCCGTTCCCTACTTAGACGATATTGCCATTTTTTCCACTACCTGGGAGTCGCATTTAAAGCACATTCAGATGGTTTGGGGCAAACTTAAAGAAGCGAAGCTTACATTAAAACCATCAAAATGCAAATTTGCTCAGGACCACGTGGTATATTTAGGACATAGGGTCGGACAAGGTTTGCGATCTCCATCGGAAGCTAAGATTCGAGCTTTTCTCGGCTTAGCAGGGTATTACAGTCGATATATTAAAAACTACTCCCTTATCTCCGCTGCTTTAACAGATGCTTTCAGGGGAAAGGCCCGTAAGGGAGAGGTCACCTGGACGGCTGACTGCGAAGAAGCTTTTCAGAAGTTAAAAGAAAAATTAGCTTCGAAGCCAGTCCTTCGCGCCCCAAATTTTGATCAGGAATTTATAGTGCAGAGTGATACCAGTAATGTGGCAATGGGGGTTGTATTGGTGCAGGTAAATGAGGAAGGGAAAGAGCACCCTATTCTTTATTTAAGTAAAAAAATTTCGGACACCGAAAGGCACTACAGCACCTCTGAAAAAGGTTGGTTGGTTGGTTGGTTGGTTTTTTTGGCACAAGGTCCAGAAAGGACATATTGCGCCAGACAAAACGTTAAGCCATATACAGAAGTGTTCGGGTAAGGGGTGTCATAAAAACCTAGTAGAAGCTAAAATGTAAAGGTGTAAATTGAGACAAGTAAAATTCAAAAAGTGGTAAAGTAGATAAAAGAGGTAAAAGAAAGATGTCTGGATGGGGGCTCCCATCCAGATACTGGTCAGATAAAAGTGTACATTTCATACAGAATAAAAAATGTTTGTGCATCGGAGAAAGGCAAACAAGTTACGGTGTGGGGTTTCACCCAATATGTCGTCAAGTTTGGGATAAGAGCAGTTAAAAAGTTTTTTGTAAAAATCATTAAAAGCAGTGCATGAGGTTAAAAGATGACGAATGGTGAGATGAGTTTGACAAGGGGGGCACTCCGGAGCTGGTTCACCCAGGAGTAAGTGCTTATGGGTAAGTCTTGTGTGGCCTATGCGGAGACATGTCAAAATGACATCTAGTCTTCGATAGGGGTGCGATGACCAATATGCGAGAGCTGGGCGAATAGAGCGAAGTTTGTTTCCGGTTTGATTGCCCCAATTATCCGTCCAGATGCCTCTTACTATGCGACAGATGCAAGACTTGACGTCGCTATAGGATAGATTGCCTATGTATGGGAGGGTTGCATGTCTGGCAAGTGCGTCTGCCTTCTCGTTCCCAGCGATCCCCATATGGCTGGGTACCCAACAGAGGAGGTTGGTTGGTTAGTTGGTTTTTAGTGGCACAAGGTCCAGAAAGGACATACTGCGCCAGACAAAAAGTTAGAGCCATATAATTAGGTAGTCAGGTAAAAGAAACCATAAAAACTTAGTAAAAGCTAATCTGTAAAGGCTAAAAACGTGAAAAGTAAAAACCAAAAGGTGTTGTTCAAAGTAGGTAAAAAGTGGAAAATAGACATCTGGATGGGGCTTCCATCCAGGTGCCAGTCAGACAGAGTTGGGCACTTCACACAGAATGAAAAATATTGGTGAATGAAGAAAGGCGAACAGATTCCGATGTGGGGTTTCACCCAAAATTTCGTCAAGTTTGGGGTGACAACTGTTAAAAAGTATTTGGTAAAAATTATTAAAAGCAGTGCACGAGGTTAAAAGATGACGAATGGTGAGGTGAGTATGACAGTGAGGACATTCCGGAGCAGGATCGCCCAGGAGTAGGTGCGTATGAGTGAGCCGTGTATGACCAATGCGGAGCCGTGGTAAGATGACATCTAGTCTGCGATAGGGATGAGACTACCTATGTGTGAGAGCTGGGTGGACAGAATGCAGTTTGTTTCCCGTTTCATTGTCCCAATTACTAACCCATATGCCTTTTACTATGCTGGAGATGCTAGAATTTATGTCACCGTAGGATAGATTGCCAGTGTACGGGAGGGTCGCATTCTTGGCTAGTGTGTCCGCTTTCTCGTTTCCACAGATGCCGATGTGGCTGGGTACCCAACAGAGGAGAACCCTGTACCCCCGATTTACAAGTTGTTCGTACTTATGTAAAGCTTTGTGTATATAGCTATGATGCAGGGAGCCAGATTTTAAGTTTTCCAGTACACTGAGGGAGTCTGAGTATATTATGAAGTTCTTTGCATTTTGCCTGGAGATGTACAGAAGGCTTTCGTAAATTGCCAGTAATTCAGCTGTAGAGACTGAGCAAAATTGAGGAAGGGTATAGCTGCATGTATAATTTCTGCCTACGAAAGCAAAGCCAACATGATTTCCAGTTTTAAAGCCATCTGTATATAATTCTCTATAGTTTTGATATTTGTTCCTGTGATCTAAGAACAACTTCTGATAAATTATGGGGTCAGTATTGGGTTTTGAAAGGCCTTCAAATGGTTGGAGGTAGGAAACCTGCAACATACCCCAAGGTGGTATGTCATGAAAAGAGCAGGAGGACACATGAACATCCTCCAGTTGGGTACCAACAAGACTCCTATGAGTCCTTAGCCCGAAAGGAGGTGTACATAGGGGGCGGTTTGCATAAAGTCGGTCTAGATGAGTATCTGTAAAAGAATTCTTTAATGGATGAGAGGGATGAGAAAGAATACGAAAGTATGTATTTAATGATATCTCATGCCGGGTGAGGGTGAGAGATGGCTCGTGGCAAATGACGTAAAGACTATGTACAGGTGAGGTCCTAAAAGCACCAGAGCAAATGCGTAGTGCAGTATGATGCACAGTGTCAAGTTTTTTTAATACTGATTTGCAAGCTGACCCGTACGCGCAACAGGCATAGTCCATTTTTGAACATATGACTGTGCGGTAAATCCGCAAGAGAGAATCACGGTCAGCCCCCCAAGAGGTATTGGTTAAAATCTTTAAAATATTAAGCTTTTTCTCACATTTACTGCGAAGGTCAGAAATATGGTTAGCAAAAGTAAGTTTTTTGTCGAAAATTAGGCCTAAAAATTTAACAGAATCCCTGACAGCAACGTTATTATGACCCAGATAAAGTTCTGGGTCGGGGTGCATCCCGCGTTTCCGGCAAAAAATGTATACAGACTGTTTTTTCCACAGACATGGTGAAGCCGTTTGTGTTACACCATTTGAGGATGCGGTTGATGGCATTTTGAAGCTGCCGTTCGATGAGACGCATGTCTTTTCCCTGGCAGGAGATTTAAAGGTCGTCTACATATAGGCTACCATAGACGGTGGGTGGCAATTGTTTAAGAATATTATTGATTTTTATAGAGAAGAGGGTGACGCTAAGGACGGAGCCCTGGGGAACACCCTCTTCTTGTGTGAAATTATCTGACAGAGTGCCGTTTACCCGGACACGGAAGTTTCTGAGGGATAAAAAGTTTTTTATGAAAGTTGGTAGATTGCCTCGAAAGCCTATATTATAGAGGTCTTGAAGGATGCCATATCTCCAAGTTCGGTCATATGCCTTTTCGATGTCAAAGAACACTGATACTAAGTGATTCTTCCTAAGGAAGGCATTACGAATTTGCATCTCTAAATTTAAAATATTGTCAATAGTGGATCTGCCTTTGCGGAAACCACTCTGAAAGGGATGTATATGGTCCCCAGTTTCTAGAATGTAGACAAGGCGGGCATTAACCATTTTTTCTAGTAATTTACACAGACAGCTAGTAAGGGCTATGGGACGGTAGTTACTAGGGTTAGAGGTATCTTTCCCAGGGTTTGGGAAGGGAATAACTATTGCATTGCTCCAGGCAGAGGGGAAGGTTCGTTCGTTCCAGATTCTATTGTATAGTTGTAAGAGGTGAAGTAGAGAGTCATGGGATAAGTGTTTTAGCATTTCATAAGTTACCATCAGGACCAGGAGAGGTGTTTGAAGACTCTCTTAAGTATTTGGTGAGTTCATTGAAGGTAAAATCACTATTATAAGAGAGGTGTGAGGAGGTTTTGAAATTTATTTTTTGCCGTTCAGATCTTTGTTTATATGAAAGAAAAGTGTTTGAGAAGGAGGTACTGCAAGAGATAGAGGCAAGAGTATGACCGATAATATTTGCTATTTCTTTTGTATCTGATATTATATTGTTATTAACAGACAGACAGGATATTAAAGAGTTATTATAGATTCCCATGGCTCTTTTAGTTTTCGTCCATAGCTCCTTACTAGAAGTTGAGGTTGTTATGCTGGAGACATATTGCATCCAGGATTGTCTTTGACTGTGCCGCCTTATTTTTCTTGCATAGGCTTTTGCTTTCTTAAAAACAAGGAGGTTTTCGGTGGTAGGGTACCGCCGAAAAATGCTCCAGGCTTTCTTCTGCTGCTTTTTTGCTATAGTGCAGGTTTCGTTCCACCACGGTTTTTTTTTTTTTCGTTGGGAGTTGCTACACTTTGGAATTTCTGCATCAGCAGCTTGAATTATAATATTGGTAATTTTTTTCACAACTTCGCCAATAGTGCCTTCAATGTCTTCAGATGATATAACAGACATCTTGGAGAAGGTTTCCCAATCTGCTTTACCGTGTATGTATCGGGGAATGGAAAAGTTACAGCTAGGGATTTGGTAAGTGGGTGAAAGAATTATCGGAAAATGATCACTATTGTGTAGGTCACCAGAAACAGAGAAGTTGTACAGTGGCATAATGGAGGGGGAGCATATTGCAATATCTATGGCATGGAAGGATTTGGTTGGATAGTGGAAGTAAGTGTTGTTGCCATTATTCATAATGCATAAGGGAAAATCTGTGATTAGTTGTTCAATCTGTTGTCCTCTATTGTTAGTATCTTTACTTCCCCACAATGGACTATGGGCATTCACGCCCCTAGGATTATGAAAGGGGGAGGAAGTTGCTGGACCAAGTTATTGAGCTGAGTTTGGGGAATTGTTTTGTTTGGTTGGAGATAAATATTGCAGATTGTAGTAAGGTATTTGAGGTGGATTCTAATGGCGACAGCCTGCATACTTGTACTGAGATTAAGTATATGATGAGGGTATTGATTATTTATTAAAAGGGCAACACCACCAGAAGCCCTTTTCCCGAGCTCATGGTCTTTTCTCAGGATGTTATAGTTGTGAATGCGCGTTTGTTTATTAGTTTTGAGATATGTTTCCTGAAGGGCCAAACAAGCAGGATTATGATCATAGATGATCGTTTTGAGGTCATCAATTTTATTTAAAAAACCGCGGCAGTTCCAAGAAAGCAGCAAGGCCATAATCAAGTGATGTTAGGGATGACTGAGAGCTTGCTTTTAGTCCCCGTAGGTGTAAGTGGGGTACAAGGAATATTATCGTCATCCATGATATTGTCTGAAATGTCAGAGTCCGTAGGATCCAAGTTTAATATTGCGTCATCAATGGGTTGTTGTGGAAGGATGCGTTTAAGTCTGGCTTTATTATATTTTGACCTGTAAGTTGCACTTTTTTTAATTAATGGTTTATTCTGAGTCGAGGGATTGCTTTGGTGTATTTTCTTGGGTGTGCGTTTTTGAGGAGAAATGAATGAAATATTTTGGGTAGAATGTGATTTTTTTGCATTTTGAATAGAAGTAGATGGAGAGACAGGTACGGATTTCGGTGGGTCGGTTTGGATAGCAATTGATTTGACAGTTTTTACTGCTGTAGCATAAGACTGACCAGGTTTAGGAGTGCGGGAGGCTATTATTTTACGGGCTTCTGGGTAAGATAGTCCTTGTGTGGCGCGCAAGGACTGTATTTCTTTTTCATAGGTCCATTTTGGACAGGAACGGGAATAAGACGGATGATCTTGTTTGCAGTTAATACATTTGGGTGGGGCAGAGCATGTATCACTGTCGTGGCCAGACGTACCACAACGGGCAGTATGGTCTAACAGGACATGAAAGGTAGCCAGCTTTAATGTGCGACGGAAGTTTGGGAGTTTGGAATGTTAAAATGATATGTTTTGTTTCTAGAATTTGGTTATTGCATTTTATGGTGATTCTGCGAACTGCACAAACATTGAGATTTTAGATTATCAAGAATTTCATCCTCAGAACAGTTTAACAGGTCAGGTTCGGATATGACGCCTCTTGATGAGTTGAGTGTGTTATGGGGTGACACAGTAACAGATTTTTGACCAATAGTTTTTAATTTCATGATGTTGGTTACCTGTTTGCTATTAGTTACTTCTATTAAGATGTCTCCTGATCGTATTATTTTAATTTTAGAAACTTCTCCAACATTAGCAATTATTGACTTGTGAATTAGAAATGGGGATGTTTGACTAAAGTTTCCTTCCTAGCATTTGATAACAAAAAATTTTGCATTAATACCTCCCTGAGTAAGAGAGTTCGGAGCGTTGACGTTTGACAAAGAAAATGTCGTATCCATATTGGTGATTGGGAGTTTCGGACCCGACCGCACCACCCACCACGGAGCCCAACAAGGAGATGCACAAGCGTGCACCAGTGCTAGCCGGGTCTATACGCGCACAGTACATCCCTTAGGCAGCGTCCACCCTTAACGACGTGCCCAGTAGATGTCCGTTTGCTTGATCCCTAGCAGTTGACCGAAATCAATACCACCAGCCGATTGATACACAGGGGAACGCTGTGCACCTCCCGTTTACCCGAAGCCGAGGCCAAAGCAATGTGTTGGAGAAAATCCCCTCAATTACCAGGATCCCCATTTCCGGGGACACGGGTCTCCACGCACAGCAAATACGTGGGTAGTTTTCCGCCAATAGAAGCTGACGGCACAGGGCGACGCAGCTTCTAAAGGGGGGCTCTCACCTCCACAGAGGAAACTACACTGAGGGGGAAAAGGAAGGAGATAGCTAAGAGAAGAGGAGGGTAGAACAAAGATAAGGAAAAGATCGCTGGGGCCCCGGGATTGCGACATCCGTAAAACCTAAAGTAGGTTTTCCCCCTGAGGGGCTCTGAAAAAGAATGCGCCAGCATAATATTGGCTGTGAAAAAATTACACCATTATTTAGACGGGGGAAATTTCAAAATTGTAACGGACCACAACCCATTAGTCTGGTTAAAAACTAACGCAGGCTCCAATCCTAGGCTGTTGCGTTGGGCACTTGCCTTACAACCTTACAATTTCGAAATAATTCACAGCTCTGGAAAGAAAAATAAAAACGCAGACGGTCTTAGAAGAGCGTTTGTTGAGGAAGGTTAGAATGAGAACATGTTTTTTTTATAAGTGTTTTTGAAAATATTATTATGTATAAATTCTAGAGTTGTTGTATTATGTTTTAAATTTTGTGTTCATGCATTCCTTTGCAAGATACTGCACGGGTACTTTCTTTAAGTATTTTGGAATATATTTTAAGTAAAATGTTTTTGAGTTTGAGAAGTTTAACCTGTAAAAGCAACTCAAGAGGTAAATTCAACTCGAACAAGAAAAAGTGGTGTGAAAGTGACAGTCTAAACTGTATGACATTTTGTGCTTAAAGGTGACAATTTAAACTGCGTGACATTTTGTGCTTAAAGGTGACAATTTTAACTGTGTGAAATTTGTGCTTATAATCTTTCCACTGTGTGAAAAGTTTCCTTGAGGGAGGAGTTGTACGATCTTCCAACCCCGTATGTTTTCCGTCATTAGACTGACCTACGGTCAACTTTTTCGACCTCCGGGGAAACGGGTGATGACTCACTCTGTTTCGTGGGAAGAGAGATTTTTTTGTTATGTTTTTTTCTCCCTCGGTGTAGAGGGGGGTCGAATTGAAGGATGATTAGAGAACGATTGTGGAGAAGCTTTGAGACGGACGCAAACTGTTGCTCCGTTCATGCCGTGTTCCAGTTATGCGAAATGTAAATATTGTATAATTTCTGTAAATAAAGGAGCTGTACATAGTGTACCTTGGCCACATTTATGCTACCACCATCGGAAATTGCCTCTACTATGTTACAATGGTGTTAGTAGAGTAGTAAAGAGGTTAGCAGCTAGGGAAAGCTTACAGCGACCATATGAAAACCAAATTACAACACAAATGCAGTTGTATGAATGGGCTGAGAAAAATATTCCATCTGTTGGTTTTTTATTTGATACTCAAAATGAGTACATCAATACTGAATTTTTTTTAGAAAATCGTCTCAGTAAATCCATTACCATTAAGGATACACAGAAATTATATGGATTTATCCAGTAACTTCAAGTACATCAAATATTAAAGTAAAGACATTTTCTCATGCATCTGAATCAGTTATTGAGAAAAATCAGCATATTAGGAAACATACTGCAACTTTCTGAAGTAAAAGGTTGCTTGTGCATTGTATATGAAATGAAAATAACTAGTGGCATGCATATGTGCTGGCAAAAAAAATGGAAATAATGATGAAATAAAGGTGTCTTTTATACATCCAGCAGGACCTTCACCTTTTTCTTACCCAAGCAGGCCATATATACTGTGGGTATGTATTAGTCAAGGTTGGATGGTTGGGTTTTTTGGCACAAGGTCCAGAAAGGACAAAGGAAAATGAAGTGCAGAATAGTGTGCCACCGGCTGGTCCAAGACACCCAACGTCTCTCAGTTCAAGAACTATCCTCTTGTTTCCCCCCCCTTTTTTTTTAATCTTTTACCTATTTTTTGGCAGGTGCTAAATCAATGTTTCCTTTTTTTTTGTTGGCCATTTCCTTTCCTTTCACTCCCTTGATGCCGGGTGTGTTATATTTTTTTTGTTTGTTAGTTCTCACCCCATTAAACCCTTTAAATATTTTCCTTTTTTTTAATTATTTTTTTGTCGTTTTTCTTTCATTTTGATGTCAGCCTTTTCATTACCTTTTGTCCATTCGTTATGTTAAGACCATCGGTCATTCTGTAAAAATCATAAAATTAGGGATTGAATTTAAGCATGTTGAGATGTACCATACTTTAAAGTGACAATTCGTTTACAATAGTAACTAAGCTAATTTTTATAAATTGTGATTTCAAGCAAAACATGATTATCTTTTATATTTAAGTTTTTGGTTTGCAACCCAGGGGGTTTAAATTTATTTTTTAGCAAAATCTATGAGTATTTTTGGCTGACCTGATCTTTTATGCAGTACTGGAGCAGGTGTTTATTTGATCTAAAGCTTTTGTAGTTGATTTAAATTAAGCTGTGAGTTGTGTCATAGATAAGAATGTAAAGATTTTCCTTTTATTTCATGGATCATTGATAATTGCTGCTGGATCTTGCTTATAATTGGTAAAGTGTTCATTGTGCTGCATAATATGTTTAAATATTTTATCTTGATCTATTATGTTAATTGGTTAAATAAAATGTGTTTCAATCCCATCTTTTACCTCTCTTTGCTTTGTCAACACATACACAAGGGCGGCAAGAAAAATTCTGGGTTATTTCATTCATTCTAAAACACAATGCTTTTCCTTTCGAATTTTTTTGTAGTGGGTGGGTTGCACGAGGAATGTGTTCATTTGTGGGGGGGCAAATGGCACATTTCTTGTGCAACTCACCTCTCCCGTTCTATTATTTATTAAATTGTACTATGATAATATACAGTTGTTATTTCTTTATGAGGTGATTGATGGTTTGGTAACTGAGCTTCTAAACGATTTCGAGTGAACGTGTCCTAAGTTGCTTGATTTTCAGACTACAACAGATCAAATTACTATGGGGCTGTAACGTGCATGAGCCTGACTTCTGAGTGTGCCTCTTCTGAGCTTCTTCTTCGAAACTATATCATCGATTTTGAGTTGCTTGATTTTCAGCCTTTACATTGGTGTCTTTTACACAGACTACAACAGATCAAATTACTATGGGGCTGAAACGTGAATGAGCCTGTTTTCTGAGTGTGCCTCTTCTGAGCTTCTTCTTCGAAACTATATCATCAATTTTGAGTAAACGTGCCCTAAGTTGCTTGATTTTCAGGTAATTTTTTGATTGACATTTGCTCGAATGGCATCTGCAAATCGTGGACGTGGAAGACCACTGAAAAACCGTTGTTTAGAATGCGTCTGTCAAAACTGTAAAGAACGTTTACAGTGCATCAAATGTAACATGCCAAAATGCACTGTATGTAGCAGCACGCTACAGTGTTTTAATTGCAATATTCCCAAGTGTAATAGTAGCATGGGCTGTTTTGCCTGCAATCCCGTGGCCACAACCAGCAACGCACCTCAGGCGAGCACGTCTGTCTGTCATTGGAATGACTACGTGTCGCCTCCGTATAAACGCGAAGTAAAGAGGTATAAAAACACAGAGGAGGCAAGGGGATAATTGCCTCTGCAGTTGTAAAATTTTGCCTCTTATTTAAAAAAATCAGGGGCAAAGTTATGATTTTGAACACAGATCATGCACTTATAATTCACATATACTATCAGATCCTAAAAAAATTTTTTTTTTTCCCTGAAAAAAATCAACAAAAGAATAATATCGCAAATGTTTGGGGTCAAAAAAACCGAATTTTCTTATTTCTACTCCTAATACTGCGAAAAAGTTGCGAATTTGGGTGACTAAAAGGACGCCAAAAAAGAAATAAATCAGTTTATACCTTTGGATTGAGCATTTGCTCTAAAGTTTGACAAAATAGCAGTTTCATAGACTTTCGCAAAATTCTTAAATGTGATGCAGAGTCCTTAGTAAATTTAATAAACGCAGAACTAAAGTTGTTAGGTCTGAAACACGAAGATATATATGCACAATGCTACGACGGAGCTGCAGCAATGCATGGCTCCTATAATGTTGTGCAAAGTAGGATTCGTGCTGAAAATCAACGCACACTGTGCGTTCATTGCTACCACACTGTCATATTAAATTTGTGCGCTGTAGACATAAGCAATCAAAATTCTTCTGTGAGAAATACATTTGGAATTCTGAGTACATTACACAACTTCATAGGTGCCTCAACGAAACGTAACTCAGTTTTTGAACGAATTATATCCACAACTCATGGAGATTTTTTTAAATGTGCCCAAAACTTTAAAATCATTATCAGATACTTGATGGAGTTGCCGTGCAGAAGCTTTGCGTTCAGTTACGGCAAATTTTAAAGAAACTCTAGAGGCACTGGCTGAAATCATAGAAACTGATCCTCAGTCTGGTCCTGAAACTAATGGATTGCTGAACTGCATAGAAAGTTTAGACTTCATTTTCTGTGTAAAGTTTTTAGAAAAAATACTGACTCGAATTAATGTTCTTTCAAAATACCTCCAAACTCTGGATATAAACTATTCTACTCCCAATGAAAAGGTGCTCTCAACAAGATCGGAGTTAATAAATTTACGTTGTGACGAAAATTTTTAGTATGGGATGAGTGCAAAAAACTTACCTCAGAATTAAATATGAAAACACCACATCTTCCCAGAAGAAAGAAAATTCCAATAAAGTTAGGAGGTGGCGAAAAGTAGCCTGAACATTTTGATATTAAGCAGCATTATAAAATCAATATATACTTTTCTGTTTTAGATATCATTAATTTTGAAATCGAATCTAAATTTTGAAAATGATTTAGCTATTTTAGGGGCTTTATCAGATGTCATTAAAACAAAAGTCCGACCGACAACAATTTAAGTTTAATGAGTACGACACACGGCAACAATAAGATGATTTAACATGCGAGATCAAAATTTTTAACAAAATGTTTTTAAATGGAAACCCTACTGATACTCTTGAAAACAGACTGTTTTAAAGGATGTTAAAGGAGAGGCGGCTGCTCGCCAGTCGGCAACAGCACCTAATTGGACACGGTGAAAAACATCTTCTTGGCATTTGGCATGAAAATTCAGAGTGGCAACCCCGTCTAGCCAGCGACGACATGTGCTTGCTTGATGAACAAAGGATTCAAGAAAGTTTTAGTTCTCTGGTTTAAAGAAACTCGTGCATCCAACATTTCGGTGAACATGAACTTCTAAGAGAGAAAGCCTTGGAATTATCGAAGAGTTATGACATGGAAAACTTTTCTAATTCATATGGATGGGTTGGAAAATTCAAGATTAGACATGGATTGTCAACTCGTGTCCTTTCTGGTGAAAGTGGAAGTGTCAATATCGAATCTGTTGAACAATGGCAAAAAGACTTGTCTGATTTCGAAAAAGAATGCAAACTGAAAAACGTTTACAATTGCGACGAAACTGGACTTTTCTATCAAGTAATGCCCCACCGAACTTTGCCGTTTAAAGGAGAACCATGCCATGGTGGAAAAAATAGTGTAGAAAGGTTAACTGCTGTGCTGTGCTGCAATGCCGATGGTTCAGATAAATTGCTCCACTAGTCATTGGGAAATCAAAGAATCCCCGATGCTTCAAAAATGTAAAGAAACTTCCTTGTGATTATACTAATAACAAAATGGCATGAATGACTTCACGCATTTTTCTGGATTTTTTGCACAAATTTGACAAGAAAATGGAAAAAGAGAAAACACAAAGTTATTCTATTTATGGATCAATGCCCAGCACACCCAAAAGATGTTCCGTCTCAACTATATAAAAGTTAAATTTTTTTCCTGCCAATTGCACCAGCAAACTTCAACCTATGGACCTGAGAATCATTCATTGTGTGAAAGTGCACAACAGAAAAACTTTAATCTGGCATCTTCTTGCTGCTATAGAAATGAAACATTCGGTGAAAGATAATTTGAAGCAGATCACTGTCCTTGATGCTATTCACATGGTGTGCACATCATGGAAAAACATTACTGACATTTGTATCAAAAAACTGTTCAAAAAAACATATGAAAAACTGTTTTAAGAAGGCAGGATTTTTGTTCCCAAAAGAAAAAGAATGCGAAGACGATAAAGAAACACAAAGCGAGGCCGGTGTAAGAGGAGATGATTGGAATGCTGTATCTGGAGGACTGGCATTGTGCACTTTCTCTGAATTCGAGGATGTCGAAGAAACCGTAATTACAAGTGAGATGCGGGATATCAGCGATATTGCAGCGGAAATAAGCGACAACAAAGACGAAGATGATGAAGGACATTCATCAAAAGTTCTCCCAACCCACACAACAGCATTTGAGGCTTTGGAAATTGCTTACGGGATTATTTTCAACTTAATTCCGGAAGCAAAAGAACTTTTTCGCACCTAGATGAACTTGAAAGGCTCTCATTGACAGTACCCGAAAACAAAAACAAACCTTTATTGATGACTTTTTCGTATAGAAAATGTAATTTAACAAAAATTTGGTACGTATGTAACAACTTTGAATTTTAACATTCTTATTAAATTACAATACATAAACGGAAATTATGTGCGTATTTATTTATTAATATTAGTAGTGTACTATTAGTATTAGTGTAAGTGTGTTAACTTTTCACGTATAGGCTTATTTTAGGGTTTTTCACTTATGCACAAATCTCACTTGTGTGCGAAAATTTCGTTGTCCCCTTTGGTCGCACATAAGTGAGAGATCACTGTATATTATTACGAATTTTTGGGGCAAATCTAGTTTTGGGGTTTAAAATAGTTCAAAATTTGTATTCTACACATCAAATAGTTAAATTTTGTTTTTTGTTGCATCAAAATTAGTCAATTAGAACCAGAGATATGGAGGCTTGGGTTTCCCCATTGATTTCTATAGCAGTTTCTAGAAGTCTCGAGAAATATTTATCCTAAGCCTTCGGTAACCTCCCTTTTGGGGAGTTATTTTTGGCGTCAAGTATGGCAATATCTCACACTAAGTCACCGAGCTAAGCGACATTTTGGTCATTCAGCATGTTTTTCCCAATGAGACTTGTAAAGTTAGTTTTTCTGCATTAGCATGCATAATAGCCTAATATTTCTCTTCTATGACAGGTTGGTTGGTTGGTTGGTGTTTAATGGCACAAGGTCCAGAAAGGACATACTGCGCCAGAATATGTGTATATATTTGTAGAATAGGGTTTTCAAGTAAAAAGGTGTTGCATAAAACAGGTAAAGCTAAAAACCATGAATTCTAAAACGATAGAAGCAAATGTAGAAAGGTAAAAAGTAGATAAAAATAAGTCAGGGGCATCTCGATGGGGGCTCCCATCCAGATACCAGTCAGACAAAAGTGTACATTTCATACAGAATGAAAAATGTTTGTGCGTCGGAGAAAGGCAAACAAGTTACGGTGTGGGGTTTCACCCAATATGTCGTCAAGTTTGGGATAAGAGCAGTTAAAAAGTTTTTTGTAAAAATCATTAAAAGCAGTGCATGAGGTTAAAAGATGACGAATGGTGAGATAAGTATGACAATGGGGGCACTCCGGGGCTGGTTCACCCAGGAGTAAGTGCTTATGGGTAAGCCTGGTGTGGCCTAAGCGGAGACGTGTCAAAATGACATCTAGTCTTCGATAGGGGTGCGGTGACCAATATGCGAGAGCTGGGTGAATAGAATGAAGTTTGTTTCCGGTTTGATTGCCCCAATTATCCGTCCAGATGCCTTTTACTATGCGACAGATGCAAGACTTTATGTCGCTATAGGGTAGATTGCCAATGTATGGGCGGGTTGCATGTCTGGCAACTGTGTCTGCCTTCTCGTTCCCAGCGATCCCCGTATGGCTCGGTACCCAACAGAGGAGGATGTTGTACCCGCGGTTTATAAGTTGTTCATGCTTCTGTAAAACCCTGATGATATAGAATGTGTTAATGAGCCGGATTTCAGATTTTCAAGGACACTAAGAGAGTCTGAGTATATGATAAATTTCTTTGTGTTCATTCTGGAGATATACAGGAGGCTTTCATATATGGCAAGTAATTCGGCAGTAAAGATGGAGCAAAAATGAGGTAAAGTATAGCTACAGGTATGATTATGAGCCACGAAGGCAAAACCGACGTGATTTCCACTTTTGGATCCATCAGTGTATAGTTTTTCATATTGTTCATATTTGTTGTTGTGGTCAGAGAACAACTGTTGGTAGATTTTAGGATCTGTATCCTGTTTTGCAAAGCCCTTGAAAGGTTGTAGGTAAGATATCTGCAATATGTTCCATGGTGGGATATCATGAAAAGAGCATGCAGAGACATTTACATCCTCCAGTTGGGTACCGACAAGACTCCTACGAATCCTTAGCCCAAAGGGAGGAGTACATATGGGACGATTCGCATAAAAGCGGTCTAGATGAGTATCTATGAAAGAGTTCTTTAATGGGTGTGAGGGATGAGAAAGAATACGGAAATAAGTATTTAATGATAGCTGATGACGGGTGAGGGTGAGAGATGGCTCGTGGCAAGTGACGTAAAGACTATGTAAAGGTGAAGTTCTAAAAGCACCAGAGCAAATGCGTAGTGCAGTATGATGCACCGTGTCAAGTTTTTTTAATACTGATCTAGAAGCCGATCCATAAATACCGCATGCATAGTCCATTTTGGAGCGGATGACGGCACGGTAGATACGCAGGAGAGCGTTGCGGTCTGCTCCCCAAGAGGTGTTAGTTAAAACCTTTAACAAGTTAAGTTTTTTCTCGCATTTACTGCGGATGTCAGAAACATGTTTGGCAAAAGTAAGTTTTCTGTCAAGAGTTATTCCTAAAAATTTAGCAGAATCCTTGAGAACAATATTACTGTGACCCAGGTGAAGTTCTGGATCCGGATGTACCCCACGCTTCCGGCAAAAATGGGTACAGATTGTTTTTTCAGCAGAAATGGTAAAGCCATTTGTGTTACACCATTTTAGGATCCGGTTAATCGAATTTTGAAGCTGCCGTTCGATGAGGCGCATATCTTTACCCTGGCAGGAGATTTGAAGATCATCTACATATAGGCTACCATTGACGGTTGGAGGCAATTGGTTAAGAATATTATTGATTTTTATAGAGAAGAGGGTGACGCTAAGGACGGAGCCCTGTGGAACACCCTCTTCTTGTGTGAAGTTATCAGACAGAGTGTTGTTGACCCGGACACGGAAGTTTCTTAGTGATAAAAAGTTTTTTATGAAAATTGGTAGGTTGCCTCGAAGGCCTATATTATAGATGTCTTGAAGGATACCGTATCTCCACGTTCGGTCATATGCCTTTTCGATGTCGAAGAACACTGATACTAAGTGATTCTTCCTAAGGAAGGCATTACGAATTTGCGTCTCTAAGTTTAAAATATTATCAATTGTGGACCTGCCTTTGCGGAAGCCACTCTGAAAGGGATGTATATGGTCCCCAGTTTCTAGAATGTAAACAAGGCGGGTATTAACCATTTTTTCTATTAATTTACAAAGACAACTAGTAAGGGCTATGGGACGGTAGTTACTAGGGTTAGAGGTATCTTTCCCAGGTTTTGGGAAGGGAATAACTATTGCATTGCTCCAGGCAGAGGGAAAAGTTTGTTCGTTCCAGATTCTATTGTATAATTCTAAGAGGTGAAGTAGGGAGTCATGGGATAAGTGTTTCAGCATTTCATAAGTTATACCATCAGGACCAGGAGAGGTGTTTGATGACTCTCTTAAGTATTTGGTGATTTCATTGAAGTTAAATTCGCTATTGTAGGAGAGGTGTGAGGAGGTTTTGAAATTTATTTTTTGCCGTTCACATCTTTGCTTATATGAGAGAAAGGGGTTTGAGAAGGAGGTACTGCAAGAGATAGAGGCCAGAGTATGACCGATAATATTTGCTATTTCTTTTGTATCAGATATTATATTGTTATTAATGGACAGACAGGATATTGGAGAGTTATTATAGATTCCCATGGCTCTTTTAGTTTTCATCCATAGCTCCTTACTAGAAGTTGAGGTTGTTATGCTGGAGACATATTGCATCCAGGATTGTCTTTGACTCTGCCGCCTTATTTTCCTCGCATAGGCTTTCGCTTTCTTAAAAATAAGGAGGTTTTCGGTGGTAGGGTACCGCCGGAAAATGCTCCAGGCTTTCTTCTGCTGCTTTTTTGCTTTAGTGCAGGTTTCATTCCACCACGGTTTTTTGTTTTTTTCGTAGAGAGTTGCTACACTTTGGAATTGCTGCATCAGCAGCTTTGATAATGATACGAGTAATTTTTTCCACAGCTTCGTCAATAGTGCCTTCAATGTCTTCAGGTGATATGGCAGACAGCTTAGAGAAGGTTTCCCAATCTGCTTTATCATGTATGTAGCGGGAGATGAACAAGTTACAGCTAGGAATTTGATATGTAGGTGAAAGTATTATCGGAAAATGATCACTATTGTGTAGGTCACCAGAAACAGAGAAGTTGTACAGCGGCAGAATGGAGGGAGAGCATATTGCAATATCTATGGCATGGAAGGATTTAGTTGGATAGTGGAAGTAAGTGTTGTCGCCATTATTCATAATGCATAAGGAAGAATCTGTTATTAATTGTTCAATCTGTTGTCCTCTATTGTTAGTATCTTTACTTCCCCACAAAGGACTATGGGCATTCATGTCCCCTAGGATTATGAAAGGGGGAGGAAGTTGCTGGACCAAGTTATTGAGCTGCGTTTGGGTAATTGTTTCGTTTGGTGGAAGGTAAATATTGCAGATGGTAGTAAGGTATTTGAGGTGGATTCTAATGGCGACAGCCTGCATATTTGTAACGAGATTAAGTATATGATGGGGATATTGATTATTTATTAAAAGGGCAACACCACCGGAAGCCCTTTCCCCAAGCTCATAGTCTTTTCTCAGGATGTTGTAGTTGTGAATGCATGTTTGTTTATTAGTTTTGAGATACGTTTCCTGAAGGGCCAAACAAGCGGGATTATGATCATAAATGAGAGTTTTAAGGTCATCAACTTTATTTGAAAAACCGTGGCAGTTCCATGAAAGCAGCAGAGCCATCATCAAGTGATGTTAGGAATGATGGCCATCTTGCTCTGAATCCCCGTTGGTTTAAGTGGGGTACTGGGTATGTTGTCATCATCCATAATATTGTCAGAGATGTCGGATTCAGAAGGATCCAAGTTTAATATTGCGTCATCAATGGGTCGTTGTGGAAGGATGCGTTTTAGTCTAGCTTTATTGTATTTTGACCTGTAAGCTGCACTTTTTTTAATTGATGGTTTATTCTGGGTGGAGGTGTTGCTTTGGGCCATTTTCTTGGGTGTGGTCTTTTTAGGAGAAATGAAAGAAGTTTTTTGAGTAGAGTTTGACTTTTTTGCATTTTGATTAGAAGTAGATGGAGAGACAGGTATGGATTTCGGTGGATCGGTTTGGATAGCAATTGATTGAACAGTTTTTACTGCTGTAGCATAGGATTGACCAGGTTTAGGAGTGCGGGAGGCTATTATTTTTCGCGCTTCCGGGTAGGACAGTCCTTGTGTGGCACGCAAGGACTGTATTTCTTTTTCATAGGTCCATTTTGGACATGAACGGGAGTAAGAAGGATGATCCTGTTTACAGTTAATACATTTAGGTGGGGCAGAGCAAGTATCACTGTCGTGGCCAGACGTACCACAACGGGGACATACTGGAGAACCACGGCAGGAGGTTTTTGTGTGACCGAACTTTTGGCATTGAAAACAACGGATTGGATTGGGTATGTATGTTCTGACAGGGCATGAAAGGTAGCCTGCTTTTATATGGGATGGGAGATTAGGAGATTGAAAAGTCAAGATTATGTGTTTGGTGTCTATTATTTGGTTATTGCGTTTTATAGTAATTCTGCGAACTGCACTAACATTTTGAGATTTCAGATTTTCTAGGATTTCTGCCTCAGAACAGTGTAAGAGGTCAGGTTCTGATATGACGCCTCTGGATGAGTTAAGTGTGGTATGGGGTGAGACAGTGACAGATTTTAGGCCGATAGTTTTTAATTTCATAATGTTGTTTGCCTGTGTGCTATTGGTTACTTCCACTAAGAGGACTCCTGATCGAATTTTTTTAATTTTTGCTACTTCTCCAACGTTAGCGGTTATGGACTTATGTATTAGGAAAGGGGATGCTTGGCTGAAGTTTCCTTCCTGACATTTCACTAGAAAAAATTTTGCATTAATACCTCCCTGAGTAAGAGAGTTCGGAGCGTTGACGTTTGACAAAGAAAATGTCGTATCCATGTTGGGGATTGGGAGTTTCGGACCCGACCGCACCACCCACCACGGAGCCCAACAAGGGGATGCACAAGCGTGCACCAGTGCTAGCCGGGTCTATACGCGCACAGTACATCCCTTAGGCAGCGTCCACCCTTAACGACGTGCCCAGTAGATGTCCGTTTGCTTGATCCCTAGCAGTTGACCGAAATCAGTACCACCAGCCGGTTGATGCACAGGGGAACGCTGTGCACCTCCCGTTTACCCGAAGCCGAGGCCAAAGCAATGTGTTGGAGAAAGTACCCCTCAATTACCAGGATCCCCATTTCCGGGGACACGGGTCTCCACGCACGGCAAACACGTGGGCAGTTTAACCGCCAGTAGAAGCTGACAGCACAGAGCGTCCGCAGCTTCTAAAGGGGGGCCCTCACCTCCAAGGAGGAAACTACACTGAGGGAGAAAGCGAAGGAGAAAGCAAAGTAGAGAGGAGGGTAAACAAAAGAGGAGTGAAGGATCGCTGGGGCCCCGGGATTGCGACACCCGTGAAAACCTAAAGAAGGTCTTCCCCCTGAGGGGCTCTTCTATGACAGAATCAAACTCTTCGCTTTATGTGGAATCTTCGAGAGATACATTCTTCTAGAAGCTTCTGCTACACCTATAAAAGCAGTGGGCTACCCTAGTTTGAGTCAGTGTTCGAGTGAGTTTCCTGCGTTATGCTTTGTATTGATGCTATAGAAGTGGTATTTTTGCTTGCTTTTCGAAGCTGATTTTTAAGTGCTGTGTGTAATCTCTTCATTGTTGAGTCTTTAGGGACTGTTAGTGTTATCCCTCGTATATTTCCACTGAATTTTGCCTGTGGAAGTGTTTTATTTTGTGTGAGAATTACAGCATTTGTGAAAGCTTTGGTACTGAGTGGACTGGTATAAACGAGCTACTGGCCATCTGTCAATTTTGTACAGCTGATTGTTCGACGAAGTTCTTGAATCAGTAAAGTCTTGTTCCATCCTGAAAAGTGGACTATTTTCTAGAACTTTCTACACCAACTGGACTTAGAGTGACGAATTCAGGAATTAGCAGAGTTATCAACAGTTACTGTGTATATATACAGTAGAAGATCGATATACCGCAATTCTATAAACCGCAATAACACTGCGGATGTAAACAGAGAAAATCATAATTAAGAAATTTCTACAATCTGCTTTTTTTTTTTTTTATTATTGCTTTCCTAGGGAATTAATTTTGAGACATTAGATGCATCCCACAACATGCCAAGCTTAAAATAAACAATTATTCTCCCATGCATGCATTATGCATTATCAGCATAATAGCTGGCCGGCCGGGTCCAAGAGGAAGGAATGTTTACTTTAATAAAACCACGAACCTCTCCCTTTTTCCCTCCACTACAGAACCACTCTCTTTCTCCCTCCTCTACCATTGACTTCCCAAACACACGCTTATTTATTTAGTTATATTTCTCTTTGTAAATTGATTTGTTTTATATTAAATCGTATGCCGTTACTTGGCTTCCTAAATCATACGCATAGCATCACCAAAAGTTTTTTTTTTTTTTTTTTTTTATGTGTGCGTGTGTGTGGGTGGGAGAATGCACATAGCATATTCTAAAGTAAAAATAGCCATGTTTCTTTAAGTTTGGCAAGAAGAAAGGTTTTAAAATGAATGGTTTTCTAAACAAAGTTGGGGGGGTTGGCACACGCCCCCACCCCCTGCCCGACGATATGCTTATGTCTCAATATTGACAGTAAAATACTTTTTAAAAGTCTATGAGAAGTAGGGGAGTTTTCTCAATGTAACACTTTTTTAAAACTGAATTTTGGAACTGGATTTAAGCCATCTTTAGTTAAAATGAAAACTGCTGAACTAATGCATTGTGCACAAAATGGAAGGTACTCAGTTTGCAAACCTGCATGAAGAAAACATTTTGAATATTTGGTAATGGATGATAAGTCACAAATTGTTAATCATTTGACCAGTGCTGAAATAATTTCCTCTGTTTCAAAACAAGAGGAAAGCAATTCTGAAACAGAATCAAATGCTGGAGAGAAAGTTGAAATACTTTCAGAATCTGAAGAAATTTCCATAAGAGATCAATATTTTAAATTCCTAGAAACACAAGACTGCGTAACCAAAGTAAAATTATTACCTGTTCAAAGGCTGCAAGAAAAGTTATTTGTTGAGAGATTGCAAATTCTAAAACAAATCAAAATTAATATATTGTTTAACAAATAAACTTTAATGCTTTTGGTAATTTCAATTTATTTATTTTTTCTGTAAATAAATAAATTCCATTTTTTTGTTTTTTAAAGTAGTATTTGTATTTAAAAAAAGTTTTAAGCATTATATTTATGTGTTCTAGCTATATTTTAATATGTTTACTAGGGAAGTTTAATGATATAAGTGAATGATCCATATAACGCAAAATTCTATATAATGCAAAACCTTGTGTTTCGAGGTTTGCATTATAAAGATCTTCTACTGTATATACATACACTCTGGGTGTTAACTTTGATCAAATGGGCATTAAAGTTATTGATGTGTACATTGTGTGTAGGGTAACTTTTTTTTTTTTTTAATGTACATATCTCTTCATAAAATGTGTGTGGTATGAAAGAGAACTGCACATCATTAGAAACCAATTTTAAAAATTGAAATACCTGGTATGTGTAAATAATTGTTCAATATTTATCTTATGGTATGTAATATTTGATACTTTTTTTGTAGAATTTTGTGAATGATTGAATTGGTTCTTCGTTCTTTCAGCCAAAGTATGTACAGTCCACAAAAAAAAAAAAAAAAAAAAAAAAAAAAAAAAAAAAACAAGGACTATAAATATACCTTGCTTGTGTGCAATAGAAGTGGTACATACAAATCTGGAATTGAAAATAGAGTGTGCCTGTTAAAAGCTCAAGAAAGTAGAAAATTGGGATTTAATTGTACTTCAACAGTACAAATTAAGGAGTTTGCCTCTCATGTTGCAGTCAAGTTTTTCAGAAAACATAAGCAGGCAGCTTCCTTATGCCATCTTCCTACACCGGATGCTGATAATGTGGTGTTGTCACTATATTATCCCTTATCTTTTGTTAATGATTAATTTAATTTACCTCTACCCAGGACGTTTTAGTAATTTCAGATCTTTCTAGTTAAAATGTTAAATAACCACTATGTAATTTCTTACTTTTGGGGGGCTGTTAATTATTTATTTTGTTTGGCAGTGTAAAGTGTTCTCTCTTTTGTTTACATTTTTTTGTGATTAAATTTTCTCTTCACCGGCTGTTTTTCGCCTTCAGGGTGTTTAAAATTAATATTTACCTTTTAATTGCCATTCTGAGGGTAATCAGGAGTTTAAAATATAGTGGCTGTACTTCATACCTCCCTTTTCATTAAAGTTGTTTTCATGGGATTTTTATTTTAAATTAATTTTTGTAACTTCCCGTAATCCTGCTTTTTCTTTATTTTATTACTTTATTTCTCCTGTTAGGCGTCTCCCTGTAAATTTTCAATAATTTTTCATCTTTTAAGTTTTGCCTGCGATTTCACGCTATTGCATCATATTTCGTGCCGGTTACATCAGATCTCTGAGATGGCGCTAATCTTTCCCGTGCTTTTCCTCCGAAATTGTTCGAGAACTTTCTTTTTCCCCCGCTTGCGGTCCCAGGTCTGACTATCCCAGAATGACTTCAGGTGCACTCTCGGCTCTGATTGGCCGAGTAGAGCAGTTCCGGAGTGAGGATGAGAGGCAAGCGCGCGATTTTTCAGTCAGAGGCAAGAGAGACCCAATTCTGAGTGGTTGAGTTGGAAAGCGTCCCTTCCCTTTTTTTTTTTTTCGCCGCCTAGACCAGGGTCAGCATGGACTATTTTTGGAGTGGGCCATGATATAGCCTACTATACTATTTTTTTTTTTGGTGGGTGTAACAACCGGCCTCAACTGGAGTGATGTTGAATTAAATTTTTAAACGGTCCATTTTTTTTTTATTTGTCTATTTACACCCTGCACCTGTCCCATGGAAAATTGCCGATAATTGAAGGTATGAAATCGTGGGGCCTCTGCAGATAAAATCTATGTGAACATCGAGTAGTGTAAGATCGCTTTAGAGTGTCCAGGCCTGTGTTGGACCGGCAATTGCCCTTATCACGTGGAGTCGGCGTTCCCAGACGATGTGGTGGTGAAAATTCCAGAGCCCCGGTAGATGAAGTTTTCATGGACCGAGAGCACTTGATGATGAATTAGCGGGACCAGGCCCGAGAAGATCCGGCAACCGTTGTCTACTCGAGGAGCTGGCGTCCCCGGATGACTCAGATGCCCAGGTGGATTATCCTACATCTGCACAGTGAGCTGTATCTTTTACATTTGTATCGAAGTGGTATCATCAAAATGAAGTCCAGAATAGTGTGCTACCGGCTGGTCCAAGACACCTAACGTCTCTCAGTTACAGAACTATCCTCGTTTCCCCCTTTTTTAAATCTTTTTACCTATTTTTTTGCAGGTGCTAAATCAATGTTTCCTTTTTTTTTGTTGGCCATTTCCTTTCCTTTCACTCCCTTGATGCCGGGTCTGTTATATTTTTTTGTTTGTTTGTTTGTTAGTTCTCACCCCATTAAACCCTTTAAATATTTTCCTTTTTTTTTTAATTATTTTTTGTCATTTTTCTTTCATTTTGATGTCAGCCTTTTCATTACCTTTTGTCTATTTGTTATGTTAAGACCATCGGTCATTCTGTAAAAATCATAAAATTGGGGATTTAATTTAAGCATGTTGAGATGTACCATACTTTAAAGTGACAATTCGTTTACAATAGTAGTAACTGAGCTAATTTTTATAAATTGTGATTTCAAGCAAAACATGATTATCTTTTATATTTAAGTTTTTGGTTTGCAACCATGGGTACCCAGGGGTTTAAATTTATTTTTTACCAAAATCTATGAGTATTTTTGGCTGACCTGATCTTTTATGCAGTACTGGAGCAGGCGTTTATTTGATCTAAAGCTTTTGTAGTTGATTTAAATTAAGCTGTGAGTTGTGTCATAGATAAGAATGTAAAGATTTTCCTTTTATTTCATGGATCATTGATAATTGCTGCTGGATCTTGCTTATAATTGGTAAAGTGTTCATTGTGCAGCGTAATATGTTTAAATATTTTATCTTGATCTATTATGTTAATTGGTAAATAAAATGTGTTTCAATCCCATCTTTTACCTCTCTTTGCTTTGTCAACACATACACAAGGGCAGCAAGAAAAATTCTGGGTTATTTCATTCATTCTAAAACAACGCTTTTCCTTTCGAATTTTTTTGTAGTAGGTGGGTTGCACGAGGAATGTGTTCATTTGTGGGGGGCATATGGCACATTTCTCTTGCAACTCACCTCTCCCGTTCTATTATTTATTAAATTGTACTATGATAATATACAGTTGTTATTTCTTTATGAGGTGATTGATGGTTTGGTAACTGAGCTTCTAAACGATTTCGAGTGAACGTGTCCTAAGTTGCTTGATTTTCAGACTACAACAGATCAAATTACTATGGGGCTGAAACGTGCATGAGCCTGACTTCTGAGTGTGCCTCTTCTGAGCTTCTTCTTCGAAACTATATCATCAATTTTGAGTGAACGTGCCCTAAGTTGCTTGATTTTCAGGTAGTTTTTTGATTGACATTTGCTCGAATGGCATCTGCAAATCGTGGAAGTGGAAGACCACTGAAAAACCGTTGTTTAGAATGTGTCTGTCAAAACTGTAAAGAACGTTTACAGTTCATCAAATGTAACATGCCAAAATGCACTGTATGTAGCAGCACGCTACAGTGTTTTAATTGCAATATTCCCAAGTGTAATCAGTGTAATAGTACCATGGGCTGTTTTGCCTGCAATCCCATGGCCACAACCAACAACGCACCTCAGGCGAGCACGTCTGTCATTGGAATGACTACGTGCCGCCTCCATATAAACGCGAAGTAAAGAGGTATAAAAACACAGAGGAGCAAGGGGATAATTGCCCCTGCAGTTGTAAAATTTTGCCCCGTAATTAAAAAAATCAGGAGCAAAGTTATGATTTTGAACACAGATCATGCACTTATAATTCACATACACTATCAGATCCCTAAAAAAAAAATTTTTTTCCCCTGAAAAAAATCATCAAAATAATAATATCGCAAATGTTTGGGGTCAAAAAACCCGAATTTTTTTATTTCTACTCCTAATACTGCAAAAAAGTTGCGAATTTGGGTGACTTATAATTGGTAAAGTGTTCATTGTGCTGCATAATAAGTTTAAATATTTTATCTTGATCTATTATGTTAATTGGTTAAATAAAATGTGTTTCAATCCCATCTTTTACCTCTCTTTGCTTTGTCAACACATACACAAGGGCGGCAAGAAAAATCCTGGGTTATCTCATTCATTCTAAAACACGCTTTTTCTGACTTTTTTTTTTTTTTTTTTTTTTGAACTGCGAAATTTAATTGTGGTGTTCATTATTAGAACAACACTACAATAAAGAGGTTGTAGCAGGTATGTTTGTGAAAAAAATTATCTGATCTAAATAATCTTTGCTATCTCAATTTTGTTACAGTGAAAAATTATTCAGTGCCCCATTGTACACTAGCCTACTTTTTATATCTTCCAGTAAACTGCAACCGTTTTCATTATTTTTTAATATTATTGAAAATGGATCCATGAAACCTAAGCTAAGAACCCTAAACAGTTGATCATACAAGTACAGGGATCGCACTGACGTCTGATAAAAGTGGGTCACAAAAGCCTATTATCTGGAGAGATATGGGTTTTTGCATATGCAAAACCCATTATGTGCATACTTTTTTGCATCACAGTCAACAAAATTTGGGTAAATGACTCAGAAATCTGAGTAAACGCGAACCCTGCAAGACCCTGGGACCCATAAATTTAAAACACTCTTTAGACAGTCAGACTTTTAACAGTAGAAAAAGTACTTGCTACTGTAGGTAAATGCCTCTAATCCAAAGATGATATTAATTTATAATCAGGTTTTGCAACAGATGTTATTACCATCAATCTAGATTGTGGTGCAGGAGGTCGGCGTCTAATTACTAACATATCAGTTGATAGATTGAAAAAAACGTCTGTGATCATCATTCCTGTTGATGACCTAGGTTTATGCTGCACGCAAGCTTTTTATTTTCGGATTAGCTCATCTAAATGGTGATAAACATGCCATAAATGTCCTACGAGATCGACGTCGTCCAGCTTTACTTAACAGGGCTAAACAATTGCATAAAGATGCCGGAGTTCCACTGGGTCCATGTATGTACAAAGAGATAAAAATTTTAGATGTACAAATTGTTGTAATTTCAACTGAAAATCTGTTGAAGGTGAGTATGTACATTTATATGAAGTCTAAAGAAATAATTTTTTAAATATTTCAGTATCCATTATATGTATATATATATATATGTGTGTGTGTTATTTTAGGTTTCCTACAAAGGACAAAATAGGTCACAGAGTATCAGGCCCTGATTACCGCACAGGCCAACTAGGCCGCGGCCTGGGGCCCCCAAATGATAGATTTACTTAAGTTTTACTCTAAAAAAATATTATCAAAACATTACTAAAGACAGATAAAGATATGTACTTTTACAACACATGCCGACACGCAAATTGTTTTCTTTACATTTTATTCAGTGCAAAACAAACGACCGAATACACGTCATGTGAAGGTCCAAAACATTCTACCACCTAAGATTCACCCTCTTGACGTCATTTGAAGAGCAACTTATGCGCATTGACTCTGTCTTTCTCTAACTGACAACTATTGGATTTATTTCTGTGATAGTGGCAACAGTCAAAATGAAAAAAATGGTTGTTGTTGTTTCCGCCCGGACTCCTTTGAATCACGTGGTTTGAATGAACATCTGAACGTCATACGTTAGCATGCTTGAAGTGAAGTTGTAATCTGCACGTATTGTGTGAATAATTGAGTTGATTTATTTTAAATTAAAATGCATCCCCGAAAGTATTTGTCCGGCTCTCAGAAACGGTCTAAAAAAAAAAATGAGGAACATCAAGCTAAGCGAATGAAAGAAAGCTTACGACAATATTTAGTAGCCCGTACCGTGACTGAAAAGGAAAATGAAGAAGAAACTAGTGATAGTGAACTTGAGATTTCTCAGAGAAATACCACAAATTCAAATGAAAATATCGGTTTACAGGAACAGAATCCAAATAGCAAAGATCCTGAAGCTGAACATGCCAAAGATGGAGCAAGTGGATCTCCAGTCAAAGTTGCTTATGATCCAGAAGCGGAACATGGCAAAGATGAAGCAAGTCGATGTCAAATCGAAATTTCTTCTTGTAGCTCCTATGATCCAGAAGCTGAACATAGCAAAGATGAAGCAAGTCGATCTCAAGTCGAAATTACGTCTACTAGTATCTATGATACAGAAGCTGAACATGACAAGGATGGAGCTAGTCGATCTGAAGTCGAAATTACCTCTTCTAACACCTATTCGGATGATCCAGGACTTTGGCCTGAAAGAATAACTGAAGAAATGCGTGAGTATTTTGTTGCTAAAAAACCAAATCAGAATATTTCTGAAATTAAAAATTCCAGGAAAATGTGCACAGACAAAAGTCGCATTTTGACAGAACACAATTTTTTTAGACATAAAAATAAGGAAAAAATTAAAAGGGATTGGCTGATCTATTCGCCATCAAAGACAGCTGTATTTTGTTATGCTTGCAAACTGTTCTCAACCAGTCGACAAGCACTTTGTATTGAAGGATTTTCTGACTGGAAGAATATCGCTAGCAGACTCAATGAACACGAAAATTCTCAGATACACAGAGATAGTGTATGTACACTATCTCTTCGTGCAGTTTCCTCTTGTCGCATAGATAAGCAGATGATCACAGAGCGTGAGACTGAATGTACTTATTGGCGTAATGTACTCATTAGAGTTGTTGAAACTGTCAAATTTTTGGCACAGAGAGGGCTTGCACTTTTTGGAAATGATGAAACAGTGGGGTCTGTTAGCAATGGAAACTTTCTAGGCTGTATCGAACTTATTGCAAAGTTTGACCCTTTTATTGCCAATCATTTAGCAACCAAAGGTAATCCTGGTACAGGAAGAGTTAGTTATCTCTCTTCTACAATTGTTACAGAGTTCCTAAAACTGATGTCTGAAAAAGTCTTGTGTCACATTTTATCAGAAGTTAAAAAAGCAAAATATTTTGGATTAATTGTCGATTCAACTCCAGACATAACCCATATTGATCAACTGGCAGTTGTTTTGAGATACGTTAATGAAGAAGGTGAACCAAAAGAGCGATTTATAAAATTTGTGCCTCTAAATCGTCATGACTCATTATCTTTAACAAATTGTATTTTAAATCTTTTTGATACTGTAAATTTGAATATTTTAGACTGTAGAGGTCAGTCCTACGATAATGCCAGCAATATGGCAGGTCAGTATTCCGGATTACAGGCCAGGATTAAAGAAATATCCCCGTTAGCAGATTTTGTGCCATGTTCTGCTCATTCGTTAAATCTTGTAGGAACGAATGCAGTAGAATCATGCCAGCAGGCTGTAATATTCTTCACATTTGTGCAGAATGTTTACAATTTTTTTTCAGCCTCCACTCGCAGATGGCAGATTTTGATGCAGGCACTAATGAGTTCACAAACTGCATTAAAATTAAAATCCTTGTCAGACACAAGATGGTCTGCTGAAGCTGACGCAACAAAAGCCCTACGACAAGGATACATTTCTGTCCGACAAGCTTTGCATGATATTACAGCAAATGAAGCAGAGCCTGCTGCAACTCGAAATGAAGCGCGCAGTTTGCACAATAAAATGGAGAAATTTGAGACAGCAGTATTGTTGATAATATGGGATACAATTCTTCAGCGCATTGAAAAAACCAACAAAACTTTTCAAAGCAGTTTGTTAAATATTTCTTCTGTTGTCCCATTATACAATTCTCTTATTGAATTTATAAAAGTAGTACGGGAAAAGTTGGATACGTATGAAATTGAAGCAAAAGCCTTTGTTGATTCTACTTACTCTATCCAAAGGAAAAAATATATATCACGAAGGCTTGATGAAAAGCCGGAAACTGAATGGCATTTTACTCCCAAAGATGCATTCAGAGTTGAATGCCATTATGTCATTTGTGATGCACTTTTGTCACAGCTTCAAAAAAGAATGAATGCATACTCTTATCTTGAAAAAAGATTTGGTTTTGTATGCAATAATTCATTGTCTGAATCAGATATCATAACATCTGCAAAAAAATTTCAGGAAGTTTATTCAGATGACATCGAAGAAAGTTTTCCAGATGAGTTTCTCCAATTTAGGCCTTTTTTGAAGGAACTAAGTTCTCCTGTGGAGTGTCTGAAGCATATGAGGATTTTAAACATATCCCACACCTTTCCAAATGTAGAAACTGCTTTCAGAATCTTTTTAACTATTCCTGTCAGCAACTGTACAAGTGAAAGGTCTTTTTCAGTTTTGAAAAGAATAAAGAGTCGAACAAGAAACTCATTATCACAAGAAAATTTACAAGCTTTTTCTATTTTAAGTATTGAAAGTGAAATCACTTCACAAATAGAATTTGATGATATCATTAATGATTTTGCTGCCAAAAAAATCAAGAAAAAAAGCATTTGTATGAAATTTCATCATTAGTAAGTGATTAATTTTTTTTTTTATGATTAAATGAGCTTAGTTACCAAAATCAGTATTTATAAAAAGATCTTAAAATGATATGCATTATGCTGGATTTTTAAAAATTGTTCAAATATTACTAAATGTAATTTAATCAAACAATACTGGTAATCAAATTTACATTTTAAGCACGGATATAATTAATATTTAATAATGATAAAATGTGAAGTGATACCATGAACCAAATCAGATTTCATAAGTTAAGGTTGTTCTTTATACTAATAAAGCATTACATTAAAATCACTAGAAAAATACATATTTAAACCTCATTAAAATTCCTTCTATAGATTATCTATGAAGATTTACTGTTCATTTTTTACTATAATACAAAGGTAAGAAAGCAACGCCAGTTACTTCCAAACACAGGTTGATATTCGGTATTAATAATTTTTTTAGAATTTCGTGCAGTGAAATGATATTCTATAAATAGGATCTAATAGTGTAAACATTAGAAAAAGACACCATGTCACTGGCCTTGGTATATTATATATTAACCCTGGTTTAGTGCTAATAGATAAGTATCTTCTGTTTGTTAGGTTTTAATGACACTAAATAAATTTAACTAAAACGCATACACTATGCAGGCTTCTTCTATGGGGGTAGAGA
The DNA here is from genome assembly GCA_038373885.1 of Cheiracanthium punctorium. Taxonomy (NCBI): domain Eukaryota; kingdom Metazoa; phylum Arthropoda; class Arachnida; order Araneae; family Cheiracanthiidae; genus Cheiracanthium; species Cheiracanthium punctorium. The sequence goes on from JAWZYV010015902.1 coordinate 53,580, forward strand.
AAGCATAGCCATCAGGCGCGTAGCCAGGAAAAAATTTCGGGGGGGGGGGGGGGGGATATGAACTTTTATGTGTATAAAAAGACGGAATTTCTGCACGGCATTAGTCTTGTGATCACTAATCCGAAAATTTCGGGGGGGGGGGGAATATATCCCGGTATCCCCCCCCCTGGCCCGGTATCCCCGCCCCTGATAGCCATATAGGGGCCCCCAAAATGTACTAGGCCTTGGGCCCGCAAATGTCTTAGTCGGGCCCTGCAGAGTATAAACCTGCTCTGGAATAACGGCCACTTTGACGTGATTACGAGTATGAAAGGTTTCTTTGGTAGCAACTTTTATTGCAATGACTGCGAGAAAAAATACAGTCACATGGGAGAACACGTGTGCCCCTATATGTGTCAAATATGCTGCAACAAGAGCTGCCAACCGGGAGAGCCGAAAAGATGCAACGATTGTGACAGACTTTGTCAATCAGATATTTGTTACTCTTTGCATAAATCAAGACCAGGAAATGCTGAGTTATCTATCTGCGATCGCGTGAGTACATATATGTGTTTAGTTATTAGTACTTATTAATTACTTGCATTATTTGTTTATTTTTATTTATTTATTTATTCATTTTTGTGCAGATCTACTAATGCAGGAGTTGCCGTAAAGTTGTTAGCAGACGAGATCACCCTAAAGAAAAACATGATGGTAGCACCAGTAAATGCCCATCTTGTGAAAATTGTGTTGTAGCTATTGAGCACAGGTGTTTTTTGAAAGAAGTAGCAGCTAAAACTCCATCTGACAAGTTAATTTTTTTCGATTTCAAAACGGACCAAGAGTCAGGGGAGCAAATTGTTAATTTTGCTGTTGCACAATATGCAGATGGGGCAGAAAAAATATTTAAGGGATATGACACTTGTAATGATTTCTGCACATGACTATTTACTTCATTTCACAAAGGATTTACAGCAATAGCCCATAACATGAAGGGGTAAGTAACTGTGCTGTATGCTATTTTTTATAGTTATAGCTATATATATAGTTATAGCTATAGTTATAATTTATAGTTATGTATTAGTTTGTTTATGTTATTCATTACGTTATAGGTTCATTGGCAATTTGTGTTGGCCTGGATTATACAGAAGGGAAATTGCCCCGATGTTATACCCAATAAATCAAAACGGATGTGCATTTCTGAAAAGACTAAATATGCGAATAATCAATTCGTACAATTTCCTGCCTATGGCCTTATCAAAACTGCCACCTTGCTTTGGTTTGAATGAATTGAAGAAGGGATATTTTCCCCACATGTTTAATACCAAATCGAACCAACATTACATTCTTCAAAACTAATTTAATTTTTTTTTTCCTTAAATGCAACACATTAGATAAATAAAAAATCTGTGTGTGTACTAAATAATGATAATTTAGATTATTTACTTTTGATATGCATTACTATAAAAAAAAACAGGGTGACCCATTATTGTCCAACTCAATAATTTAAATAAAACTAATAATAATTCAGTTTCAGATAAAGTGATTATTTATATAATTTCTAAATTATTTAAGCTTATTTCATGCTACATTAAATCATTTTATCTTGATTTAATGTAGATCAAGACACAATTCAGGGCACCATACTTTAAAAAATATTAATATGATGTCATTTTTTGACCCATATGACCCAATCAGCACTTATGGCCAGAGATATGATTGTGCTGCATCAGTGCATGGTAAAATAACAGAGGATAAGTTCACATAAGAGAAGTGATTCCACTGTACAATGTTCTGCCGACACTCTCAGCAGTGTCCACTGCATGTAGTTACAGCTATAAGAAATTACACGGAAACTAGATCAAAATTGTAGGAATTTTTTAGCACTCCAAAAAGGCTACTAGTTCTCATTACTCCAATAAAGGAGACACTTGGTAAGCAGTTGCAAATATGAGGGACATCTGTTCTGCAGTCACATATCTAATAGTGTCCCCTGAATTGTGTGTTCCTTTTTAGCAAAAGCAAAAGTCAGAGGCTTGTGATCAGTTAGGATCGTAAACTTTCTACCTTCCAGCAGGGGTCGAAAATGTTTCAAAGCAGCGTAGATCGCCAGGAGTTCTCGATCGTACGTACTGTTGCTGCTGTTGTAAGCTTCCTTGAGAAGAAGGCAAGAGTTTGGCAGCCTTTACGAGTATGCGCTTGCGTGCTGCAAGCGCATACTCGTAAAGGCTGTATCCGTACCAATGGCTGTATCCGAAGCGTCAGTTACAAGGGATAGCTTGTCCTCAGGTGCATGATATGCTAAGGTAGCAGCGTTAGCTAGGTCATCCTTGCACTTTTGAAAAGCATGGATAGCTTCTTCAGTCCAAGTAAGTAGTCGATTGTCAGTTTTCTTGCTGTCTTTAAGGTAATGAGTCAGAGGCGCTTGATATAAAGCTGCTGATGGCAAGAAACGTCTATAGAAGTTTATCATTGCCAGGAAACGACGAAGTTCAGCTACAGTTGTAGGCTGTGGGAAAGTACGGATAGATTCAACTTTCTCCGGGAGTGGGCGGACGCCGTCTTCAGTGATAAGGCATCCCAAGAATTTCACCTCTTTCATACCGAAGACACATTTAGAAGGGTTCAAAGTGAGACCAGCATTTTCTAGTCGCGTAAATACTTGTTTCAGATGAGATACATGCTCTATTTCGTCAGCTGAGCATATTAAGATGTCATCGAGGTAAGCGATACAAAAATTTAGACCTTGAAGTACGCTATTTATATATCGCTGGAAAGTTTGACCTGAATTGCGCAATCCAAACGGCATGTAAACGAATTCCCAGAGACCAAATGGCGTAGTCACGGCTGTCTTTGGAATGTCCTCGGGAAAGACGGGAATTTGGTTGTAAGCACGTGTGAGATCTAAAGTAGAAAAAATACTGTTCCCAGCAAGCATTTGTGTACAGTCTTGTACATGAGGAACGGGATACCGGTCTGGTACAGATACTGCGTTCAAACGACAGTAGTCTCTGCAAGGTCTCCAGTCACCAGACTTTTTTGGGACCATGTGTAGAGGGCTTGCCCAAGGGCTCTTGGATGGACGAATGATGCTCTGTTGTAATATGAATTCAAACTCAGCTTTCGCAGATTTTAACAATGGCGCACTTAAGCGTCGATGCTTACTGAAACTGGTGGTCCTGTCGTTTGTACGTGATGATACACTGCAACATCAGAATTTTCCTTAATTCGGCCGGATGTACTTAGAAGTTGAGGAAATGATGGACAAAAGTTTGTGGTAATCCGAGGTACCAGAGAGCAACGAAATGCGTCCGATGGACGTTTCGGAAATCTGTCCTGTAGTGGAATCAAGAAGTTTACGGCGGTGAGCATCCACTAGGAGGTTGAAATGGTTCAAAAAAATCAATTCCGATGATGGGAGTAAATACATCGGTAACAATAAAGGGCCAGGAAAATGATCTTCGCAAAGCCAAGATCCAGAGTTAACAGTCTCGTACCGTATGTTGCTATAGGGGAATTATTGGCGAGGTATAAAGTTAATTGACCTTTTTCACACTGACGATTACGAAGGCGAGGAATAGCTGAAACGTCAGCACCCGTATCGATGAGAAATCTTATATTTAAATTATTGTCGGCCACATAAAATCGATTATTGCCGCAGTCATCCATGGTGGTCACTTGAGACTGCGCGGCTTTACATTTGCGAGCTGCATTACCAAATTTAGCATGGTAAAAGCAGATTTTCGGGTCCCTTTTTAGCCGTTTTTAAGACACGAGAGGCTGGCATAGCGGATTAAATTGCTCTCTGGCGATTTGGCGTGCAGTCAGACTCCTTTGGCAAGAGTTGTTTCTCCCGCTGTTACACACTGCACGCTAGGGGTTGCCGCCCGCATGAAATTTTTATCTGGGCAGCTATTTACAGTTTTCTTGTAATCTTTTTATTTTTTCTTAATGTTTTACTTATGTCATTGACAATGACAAGAAATTTCCCAGATTTCACCGTTCAATTTTTTTTTTTTTTTTTTTTCCTGTCTTTATACATAGACAATGTTTTGACTGGTGTTGATAAGTGATTTTTAAGAGATATTAAACTTTAAAATTGGAACACCATTTTAAGAAAGGCTGATCTATGCAAACGAAATAGTTTTTTCTGCTCTTTTCGATTTATAAACAGAGTGCTCAACGTTGCTTTACGCTGAGAGGCCTGTAGGGTGATTATGGATTGATGCAATTTATGGGATCTGCATCAGTTATGTTTCATAAATTTTTCATTTCAAATAATTTGCATTGCTTCCGCACTTTAGCATTGAAAGACTAAAGTTAGGAAGCAACGCTGGACGCATAAGGGGACTAGTCAATTTAAACATCCTAACTATCCTAATTTAATACATTGTAAAGTAGAGAGCCTGTAGGTTATGACTTGTAAAGTTCATTTGCATGTAAACTACATCTATTTTCATTTGTGTATTACATGAAGTGTGCTTTAAAAAAAATTACAAGCAAAAAATACACTGCTGGCCACCCAAATTGCAAAACACCAAGAAAAACAAGAGATATCACAACAAAATTTATCTGTGTAGATAACCATGTTGAGCAAGTAACAAATGATTAAATTTACAGCATTCTATGAAGCGTGGTTCCTGCCAAAATCAGTACCCAGAGTAGCCGCCGTTGTTGGAGATCACAGCTGCCACACGCCTCGGCATTGATTCAAAGAGACTTTGAATGTGTTCTTGGGGTACAGCAGACCAAGCAGCTTCCACACGTTGCCAAAGTTGATCTGGTGTGACAGCTGGGGATGAACTCTGGGTCAGTCGTTGAGCAACCATGGACCACATGTTTTCTATCGGCGAAAGATCCGGAGAGCGCGCCGGCCAGGGAAGCAATTCAATCTGGTGATTGACGAAGAACCCTTGGACAATGCGTGCCACGTGTGGCCGTGCATTATCCTGCTGAAATATGGCTGTTGGCAAGCCCTGAAGGTAAGAAAGGACAACTGGCTCCAACACCTCGGAGATGTAGCGCTGGCTGGTTAAAGTACCGGCAATGCGTACTAGAGGAGTGCGAGAGAGATATCCGATACCGCCCCATACCATAATACCCGGTGCAGGACCAGTGTGACGGTGCATAATGCAGCTGTTCAGCATCCTCTCTCCACGGTGTCTCCAGACTCGAATCCGACCGTCGTGGTGTTGCATACAGAAGCGTGACTCGTCAGTAAAGAGAATTTCATTCCATTCTGTCGTCCACATCCTTCTTTCATCGCACCATTGGCGGCGGAGACGTCTGTGGTTCCGCGTCAGAGGTAGACAAAGCAACGGACGTCTTGCGGACAGACCATTCTGCTGTAAACGACGTCGAATGGTACGCGCAGACACTGGATGATGCGTTACAGACTGAATCTGCTGTGATATGGTTCGTGATGTGACTGAGCGGTCCGTCACTGCCATGCGTACAATCTGCCTGTCATCACGTGACGTGGTGCACTGAGGTCGATGCGGTCGATCACGTCTGTCCGTCGTACCCTCCTGCACCCAACGATCACATATCCGCATCACAGTTGTTTGGTTTCGTCCAATACGACGACCGATTTCCCTGAAAGATAACCCACAATCTCGGTATGCCACTATCCTTCCTCTGTCAAACTCGGATACTTGATCAAAAGATGATCGTTGTTTCCTACGAGGCATAATTTATCGTTTTTTTGAAAAAAAAGCAAGAAAAACACAATTGCTGTACTTGAAACCGTCGAAATCTCCAAGCCTTAAATAGCGCTTTGAGGTGGCGCCACAGGCGCGCTTGATGTGCGTCTGCGCTGAAATTCTAATCATTTGCATATCTCACCTCAGCTAATGCATGTTGTAAATTTCATATTATTTGCATGCTTCCTTCAGGGTGTTGCATTTACGATGGCCAGCAGTGTATTCATTAGAAAAGTGTGTTTAAAATATCGGTTCTCCATCCTCTAAACCTAGCTGTGGGAATTTTCGATATTTTCGATTAGAATAGAACGACCTCAGAATTGCTAACATTAAGATACTGTATAGGATAATTTAGGATTTTGTTTGTTTAAAAAGAAACATACAAAATATAGCAATTTTAAAAGCCAAAGTAAGGGGGAAATAAGAACGAATGAATTTTAAAAGAACAGATAATTAAGACAAAAAAATTAAAAAAATTATAATGCAATATATGGGATCTGCATCAATTATATTTCATCAATTCATTTCAAATGATTGAGTTTCTCATTTTTCCGATTATTTAAAAACAGTCAAAAGCTCAGGTGATGCCCCCTCCATCACAGATCTACAGGGAGGGCACAAGGGTACGTGACGTGCTCCCACCCGCACCCTCAGACGAACTAAGTTTATACTATATAGAAGATTGACTTGTTTTGTAAATTGAAGTTATTTCATAAGAAATCTTTTGCGGTTTAAAACAAAGTCAACAGTAAAAAAATTATCAAGAATTTGCTTTCTCATTTAATTTTAAGTTTTTAGCTATTTACCTTATTAATTTTTCACTGAAACAAAATGGTCCAAAGAAAGTCTTAAAAAATCATTCTTGAATACGAATTAGTTCTTTCTTTCATTGAATTAGTAGTTTGTGCTTGATTAAAAGAATTTAGCATTTTATAAATATAGATTATATGTAAATGAACTTTACACAAAGTTTAACATTTACTTTCTTACCGTTACAAAGACGAGCGGTTATTATTCTTTGTTGTTACACACATTATTGCTAGCCCATATTAATCTTTCAGTATCCTACAAGAATCAGTAATGCAATTTTCGTCCTCGCTTCAATCTGCATCCATGGGAACATATAGGTTTAAACCCGAAGAGTTTATCTGCATCTATAATCCATATCTATTAATTGCTAAAACCCCGGACTAAACATTTAAAGAAGGGTTTTCTCTAATCGTATGTAAATTTCATGCAAAAGCCAAATGATGATTGCTTTTTAACTGTCCACTGTTTCTTTTTTATTTCCGTAACATATTACCTTCAAATCTAAAATTTTAAATGCATTAAAATATATATTTAGAACAATTAATAAAAAAAAAAAAAAAAAAAAATGATATATATTGCTGTTTTTCGCGGATCAACTTGCGGTGCGGGCGGCAACCCCTAGCGTGGAGTGTATAACAGCGGGAGAAACGACTCTTGCCAAAGGAGTCTGACTGCACGCCAAATACTGCACGCCAAATCGCCAGAGAGCAATTTAATCCGCTATGCCCAGCCTCTCGTTTTTAAGACGTGAGTTGCTACGTGAGCGTGCACGCTTATCATAGAGCATTTCGACGTGACGTATCTCTGACGTCAGCTGAGTGACAGCTTCGCGCATCGTTCTGCGCATGCTATTCCTTTACCTAAATGTATTATTTAGCAATCTCAGTAATCCGTATAAACTACGTGTAATCTGAGGAGGTTCATTGGGTTTTCGGATTACGAACGCAGCCCCACTGTGAATAATGTAAACAAACTGCAGAATAGAGCATTTCGACGTGACGTGTCTCTGACGTCAGCTGAGTGACAGCTTCGCGCATCGTTCTGCGCATGCTATTCCTTTACCTAAATGTATTATTTAGCAATCTCAGTAATCCGTATAAACTACGTGTAATCTGAGGAGGTTCATTGGGTTTTCGGATTACGAACGCAGCCCCACTGTGAATAATGTAAACAAACTGCAGAATAGAGCATTTCGACGTGACGTGTCTCTGACGTCAGCTGAGTGACAGCTTCGCGCATCGTTCTGCGCATGCTATTCCTTTACCTAAATGTATTATTTAGCAATCTCAGTAATCCGTATAAACTACGTGTAATCTGAGGAGGTTCATTGGGTTTTCGGATTACGAACGCAGCCCCACTGTGAAGAATGTAAACAAACTGCAGAATAGCAAGCAACAGGCCTTTCAGTTTAGACAGCAATCCACGACTGTGCACGAAAGAATGTACATTATTTATTTAGAAATATGGAAGAAATTTTAAAGCTGTCAGCAACTAATTAAACTCTAATTGCAAAATTAGATATTGTTTCTAGTTTAGGATTGTGATATTTTTTCATGATTTTTAAATATATGGATAATTTGTCTCCAATGTAATTTGAAGCTATGACTATGACTAGATAGGTTTATCCTTAGATTGACATGAATTTTAGTGCATCCTTTCTATGGATAACACTTTCTGGTGTGGTTTCTGTTATTAAATGTGCATATAAAATGCATTAGAATAAATCAATAAAAAACATGAAAGAATTGGTTTGTTAATTATTTTTTAAAAACATATTTTGATTAAAAAGTCAATTTATACATTGTTTACAGAACTAGTTTTGTACCAGTGGTTGGTTTATTACAATAATAATAATAAATAAATAAAACAGGAAGTTTCTTATGTTGAAACTGGCATGTGATGTGTTAATGTATGATAACTTATTATTATTATGCTTAAAAAAAAAAAAAAAAAAAAAAAACACTATAGAATCTACTTTTTCAAAATCACTAAACTTGGCTACCAGCCTTTTTATTCTTTTGCAGTATTCTAAATTAGGTATGGAATGGAACTTAAATATCTTCAATAAATGTTTTTTTCTATTAAACTGACACTATCTTTTATTTCACCTTCTTATATCAATTCTTTCTGTTGTTTCTTTGAATTCGTGAAAGCAAGATTATACTGTTGTTGTTCTCGTGTCCATGGACAGATTAAATGGTTAAACTGTATACTTCGTTTAAATAAATCCTTATTCTTTTACCTAAAACTATTTCCACTCTGTTCTGCGTGGAGCTGATATTAGGATTAGAAATTATTCTGAAGATTTTTTGGTACTTACATATTATTCCGGTGGTCATTTCCGACAAAGTAGGTATTTTTTCATCAAATGTGCTGGAAACTATTGCCAATCGTATTCGAAACCATTAATTATTTCATGTGATGAGCATTTATCTTGGCGAGAAATTGCTTGTCTTGTTTGAGTGCCAGGATAATATGCCAGTAGCAATTTTTCTATGAATACTGTTCTTATCTGCTGTTTAGATTCAAGAACCTAAATCATTTTATGCAGCCAAATATTGTCAAATATGATGCTTTTTTTTTTCTTTCAATTTTTGTGTAAATAACTTCCAAAGTAATTTAAATTGGCTGACTGACATCTGATTTTTTTAATATATATCGCTTGTATGTAGTTTGGTTCCTGTGTATATTATGTGAAAACATATTTTCAAATAACACTGTAATTTACGATGTTGAAAAAAAATTCTCTTCAATCATCATGGAAGAATATAACTGTAAAAATCTATATACTGCTCCGTTTATTATGATTTTTTTTTAATATCAAATCATTGAACTAATAAATCTGATATGGACACCACATGACTTCCTTGTACCTCTATTAAACCAGAAATATTTTCGGGGCACTTCATCTAAACTTATTTCATTTGAAAGAGACAAAATACTGCAATTCTAAAGTTTACCGCCAAGCTGAGTTCAATTTTAAAGATTTTTTTCACTTAATTGGGCAATATTTTGACAAAAGCCAATACGCTTGAGATAGCGAGATTTCAGTCACAGCTGAAACAGTTATTCATCACAGATTTTTAATGAAATGAAGGTATCTATAGACCCTTAATATATTTTAAGTCTTTTGGGTGACCCTGTAAATAAATTACTCAGTCCACAGCAATCAAAAGCACAGTTAGATGTTACAATAGTTCTAAATACAAAATTTCAACATTCTACGGTTAAAAGTTTTAGAGTCATACAAAATGCATAATTATTTTTGGTGTTAAATTAGCGATATTTTGGATGATATACACGGTGGATGACAAATAGCGAGATTCTGTGCATGGACCAAACAATGAACGACTACAGACATAATATATTGAAGACAGGGCGGGGGGGGGGGGGAATAAGGGATCACAACACACACACACACCCTGAAATTTTTGCAATACAAAATGCATATTCTTCACTCCCTCACCACACACATGTATACATATATGTGAGTTACAATAGTAACCCCTCCCATGAAAAATTTCTGGCTACGTCACTATTTGAAGATATCTATAGACATTAATGTATTGGAATTCTGTTAGTTGTATATTATCCTGATAGACATTCGTGCCATATTATTTTTTCGGAAAATGTGCGGGCAAATTGTAGCCAATTGTATTCGGAACCATCATGATTTCATGCAACCTGGATTCATCAAAGCGAAAAATCACTCGTCTTGGCAGACTGCAAGGATGCATGCACGTACCAAAATTCTTTTGGGTGGTCCTGTAAATAAACTCTCCAGTAGATTGGAATAAAAAATCTAGGTGTACAACTAGATGTTACAGCAATCTTATATATAAAATCTCAGCAATCTACGACTAATAGTTTTTGAGATATGCAAATTAAATATATACATATATACACCAAAAGTTGCCAAGTTTGGTGACTTTTAATGCAGTTTTTGAGGGAGGTGGCTGAACGTCACCGGACCATTATCCAACCATATGATAAGATGTTATTCTGCTTGAAATGAATGAATGTTCCTAAAACTGCCATTGGCTGTAATTTGTTGGAATTTTTCTGAGTGCTCCTGTAGAACTGTAAATGATAAAGATACCATTTTTGATGGCAAGATTCATTTTGTAATCCTTAACAACATATATCACTTTTGATTCATTTTAAATAAAATAACTTAATATCTCTAAATGACACTTTAAGCAATTTATGCCCATAAAGCATAATGTATGGATGTAGATGTTACAACAATCCTAAATATAAAATTTCAACATTGTACGACTCATACTTTTTAAGATATGTGAGTTACCTACATACACACGTACGTACAGGCGCCAGGAAACACTGATCAAAATGGTCTAGCTGTCAGTCAGAATGCTTGTACATGAATTTATATGAACTTGCCCCCATATGCAGACAACTCAACTAATGAAGTGATAATGATACGATCATTTTCTAAAAAATAATGATGGCATCACTATTTCATATGCAAACTCGAAGAGAATGATGATCATTATCTCTGACGTCAGAAAATACCCCGATCTCTTTCTCCAAAACAACTTTTAGAGACGATATCGATTATATCGAATGTAGACCAATCAGAGGTCATCTAGCAATGGGGTTTATTAATATGACGTAACGCAGAATTTGCCCTGCTGTACCCTGTCTGCTAGCAGCTAGCAAGTTTGTTTTGATTTTAACGGGGAGCTCGTGATGGCTGAAAGTGGTTGTTTAAGCCATTAATGCAAC
>JAWZYV010015904.1:0-50549 GCA_038373885.1 Cheiracanthium punctorium
TCATATGTACACCTTGTCAATGTGATTAGAATAGCACTCACGAAAACATAAACACATCAAATATCAATTTAAAATTCACATTAAAAACCTTAAACATTGCAAAGATTCGTTAAAAAAAAGAGCACTTCATTTTTTTTTTTTTTTAAATAACCGCTCAGAAATGTCCCTAACACCCCCCGGCGGAACAGCTTTAGTATAGGTCCTTTTTGGCGATGTTTTGATTTGGTGACAAAATCTTGTCGCCAACCCAAGTTTGCCTTGCCGAAGCCAATTGTGAACAATATGGCGGATCGGATGGCGCTGGTTCCGAGATTAAATTTTGCTATGATTTATTTTAATGGCTTTTATATATTTTTATGAAAAAAAATTAACAGATAACAAGCTTACATGTACATATAGATTTGGTTTAATAAAATTTAATTACTTTTCTTTTTATGTGAGGGGTGGCTGTGCCCCCCCCTCACCCCCCCCCCTTTCTCTTTTTAGTAGATTACAATAAACAATGCAAACAAATATTATTCTAAAGGCAATACCTCACAAAAATAACAAATAAAAAAAAGACAAAAAGGACTATATTCCGTATACGGTGCTTTGTTTACATATCAATGTTTTGTTTACAATTCATTGGCGAACAATCTGACGCGAGAGTGAGCGATGCACTGCCAACTGCCGGTGGTAGTTGTGACTGGCAACCATAAAGAATACATGTTTCGTCAGGTTTGGGAATTTGAAATTGTTTGTGTTATTGATGGAAGGGAATGAAATGTGTTATGTTAATATAAGAAAAGAATTTGTGTGTGTTTGTTAGAAATATAGTACGTTATAAGCCGGTGGGTGTTGGGGACATTTCTGAGCGGTTATTTAAAAAAAAAAATAGAGGTAAGTGCTCTTTTTTAACGAATCTTTGCAATGTTTAAGGTTTTTAATGTGAATTTTAAATTGATATTTGAAGTGTTTATGTTTTCGTAAGTGCTATTTACGTGCTATTCTAATCATACTGACTTTATAAGAGGTGTACAACTAGGTTGTTTAATCCACCGATGTTTTTTTGAGTTGAAAACGGGCCAGTGTTTGCCCAGTTTACATTAGCTGTACAACTAGGTTGCTTAGTTCACTGTTGTTGTTTTTTTTTTAGTTAAAAACGGTCCACTGGTTGCGTAGTTTACATAGCTGTACAACTAGGTTGCTGAATCCACTGAGGTTTTTTTAGTAAAAAACGGTCCACTGGTTGCATAGTTTACATAGCTGTACAACTAGGTTGCTGAATCCACTGAGGTTTTTTTTAGTTAAAAACGGGCCACTGGTTGCCTAGTTTACATAGCTGTACAGCTAGGTTGCTGAATCCACTGAGGTTTTTTTTAGTTAAAAACGGACCACTGGTTGCCTAGTTTAGATAGCTGTACACCTAGGTTGCTGAATCCACTGAGGTTTTTTTAGTTAAAAACGGTCCACTGGTTGCTCATTTTTAGTGAAATATATGTGCAATTTAATGTGCTGATAGTGGAAAATGGTTGGCGACTGATGCCATGTTTACATGGGGTGCGCACCGGCTTGAATGATTTTACCGACAAAAAATTAAAATATATTTTAGCATTCTGGCAAAAGATTACATAAGCAAAATAAAGAACTAATTTAAAGCATAACAAACAATGCTTACCTCATACCTTAATTAAAATCGCTAAATTGTTTCAATATTGGAATAATAACATCAAAATATCAAATATTATATTAATAACGAAATTATTTGTTGCTCCTACCCTTAACAAATAAACAATCGAGAACGAAAATATTTACCTGAAACGTACTATCAAAAGAATGTTATTCATACAAGACTGTATATAACAGTCAGTATGAACCTGAACATCCATTTTAAATTTCAAAAATGATTAAATAATAATAAAACTTAATGTAAAATCAAGCCATTAAAATAAAACCATAAAGCACATTGTAATGGCGGATCACGGCACTCGAACATAGCGGGATAAGAAGAAATATGGTGCTCGAAAAGTTCATAAAAGGAACAAACGGTCGCAGTTCGCCGGAGGAAAACGAGCACATCCGTGACGTCACGGATGAATCTACTGCTCGCCCGAGGTTAGGGTTATCATGCTCTCCGCTCCAGAGAATCCGACGGCGGGGTTACCATATTGGCATCCTTTATCGCTCCAAAAATAAAGCGTGCCAAAGGAGCAATACTAAAGCTGTACCCCACCGGCTTATAACGTAACACCAGCATGCTTTCTTTTATTTAGCTTTATATTCACACCCTATTTCTAACAAACACACACAAATTCTTTTCATACATTAACATAACATATTTCATTCTCTTCCATCAATAGCATGAAACAGTTTCAAATTCCCAAACTGACGAGACGATACACGTTCCTTTATGGTTGCCAGTCAAAACTACTAATGGCAGGGTACTTCACTCCTGCTGTGCATCGTCTATGACGGCGCCAGAACTATCGCCAAATGAAACATACACACAAACATTGATATGTAAACAGCACTGGATACGGAATATAGTCCGAACGTGGTCATGTCATGAATGTTTGCATTATTTTATGAAAGTCCCGCAGACATTTGTCTTTAATTACAATTTTTTTTTTTTTCTATTCGTCAATTTTCTCTCGGTTTTGTACGTAGATATCACAGTGTCATTGATGTATTATTAGATTACAAAAGTTATCAGCATTTGTTTTCCCTTTATTATTATTACTACTACACAAGGGCGGCTCAAGATGGAATTCTCGGAGACTGCCATTGAACTGTTTACATACGTTTATAAATTGTTCAGAATGCAAACTGGATGTGTGAAATTGTGATGCATGCAAATCTAAAGTTGTAAAACAAAATTTCTCATTAGGCCGTGGGCCCCCATATCTGCCCCACTGGAGCCGCCCTTGTTCCAGTGATGAAAAATTTTTGCGTAAGCCACTGATTGAGAGTAACAGGATGAATTGATTCATCCATTTGGACCAAACGTTAGCGGTATATGATCATAGGCGCATCCCTGAAGGTCGAAAGTTAGAAGTGAAAGGCATTGAAAATTGTCACTAATAAATTAAATTTTTTCTTTTAATCGTCCTCAAATTATTTCTAAAATAATTTTTACCCAAAAAGTTGTTACTTTTTAAATTAATACTTACAGTTAGTGTATGAAACACAATTAAACTCTTTTTTGTCACTGAAAAAATCATAATAATTATTTGACTCATTGTGTTCTATGGGCAAGCAGTGGTAATACCTCACAAAAATAACAAATAATAAAAAGACAAAAAATTAAAATATATTTTAGCATTCTGACAAAAGATTACGTAAGCAAAATAAAGAACTAATTTAAAGAATAACAAACAATGCTTACCTCATACCTTAATTAAAAACGCTAAACTGTTTCAATATTGAAATAATAACATCAAAATATCAAATATTATATTAATAATGAAATTATTTGTTGCTCCTACCCTTAACAAATAAACAAAGGTAATCGTAAGAAATAAAAACAAACAATGCTTATCACATACCTTGATTAAAATCTCTAAATTATTGCAATATGGAAATAATAAAATCAAAATATCTAAAATTTCACTATATAAAATAGTAATAACGTAATTATTTGTTGCTTCTATCTTTAACAAATAAACAATCGAGAACGAAAATATTTACCTGAAACGTACTATCAAAAGAATGTTTATTCATACAAAACTGTATATAAACAGTCAGTATGAACCTGAACATCCATTTTAAATTTCAAAAATAATTAAATAATAATAAAACAATGTAAAATCAAGCCATTAAAATAAAACCATAAAGCACATTGTAATGGCAGATCACGGCACTCGAACCTCGCGGGATAAGAAGAAATACGGTGCTCGAAAAGTTCATGAAAGGAACAAACGGTCGCAGTTCGCCGGAGGAAAACGAGCACATCCGTGACGTCACAGATGAATCTACTGCTCGCCCGAGGTTAGGGTTACCATGCTCTCCGCTCCAGAGAATCCGACGGCGGGGTTACCATATTGGCATCCTGTATCGCACCAAAAAAAGTCGCCAAAAATAAAGTGTGCCAAAGGACCAATACTGAAGCTGTACCCCACCGGCTTATAACGTAACACCAGCATGCTTTCTTTTATTTAGCTTTATATTCACACCCTATTTCTAACAAACACACACAAATTCTTTTCATACATTAACATAACATATTTCATTCTCTTCCATCAATAGCATGAAACAGTTTCAAATTCCCAAACTGACGAGACGATACACGTTCCTTTATGGTTGCCAGTCAAAACTACTAATGGCAGGGTACTTCACTCCTGCTGTGCATCGTCTATGACGGCGCCAGAACGATCGCCATATGAAACTTACACACAAACATTGATATGTAAACAGCACCGGATACGGAATATAGTCCGAACGTGGTCATGTCATGATTGTTTGCATTATTTTATGAAAGTCCCGCAGACATTTGTCTTTAATTACAAATTTTTTTTTTCTATTCGTCAATTTTCTCTCAGTTTTGTACGTAGATATCACAGTGTCATTGATGTATTATTAGATTACAAAAGTTATCAGCATTTGTTTTCCCTTTATTATTATTACTACTACACAAGGGCGGCTCAAGACGGAATTCTCGGAGACTGCCATTGAACTGTTTACATACGTTTATAAATTGTTCAGAATGCAAACTGGATGTGTGAAATTGTGATGCATGCAAATCTAAAGTTGTAAAACAAAATTTCTCATTAGGCCGTGGGCCCCCATATCTGCACCACTGGAGCCGCCCTTGTTCCAGTGATGAAAAATTTTTGCGTAAGCCACTGATTGAGAGTAACAGGACGAATTGATTCATCCATTTGGACCAAGCGTTAGCGGTATATGATCATAGGCGCACCCCTGAAGGTCGAAAGTTAGAAGTGAAAGGCATTGAAAATTGTCACTAATAAATTATATTTTTTCTTTTAATCGTCCTCAAATTATTTCTAAAATAATTTTTACCCCAAAAGTTGTTACTTTTTAAATTAATACTTACAGTTAGTGTATGAAACACAATTAAACTCTTATGCCACTGAAAATATCACAATAATTATTTGACTCATTGTGTTCTATGGGCAAGCAGTGGTGGCTCCTTCATTTGAGCACATGAACCCCCAGAGGAAAACTTAAAAAAAAAAAAAAAAAAAAAAAAAAATAACAAATTAAAAAAAATAAGTACACTTCTAAACTAATGTGAATTTAAACTGTGAGTTTTATTCTCCCCCACCCTCCACTAAAGATGCTTATTATAGCTAATACACTGTATCGTAGGTTACTACAGTATAGTATTTCGTTGCTCGCACGTGTGATAGGCCAAATGGCCTTCTGAATTATTCTGAGAAAATATACAGAGAGAGTTGTGGGAGAAGTAACTCGCTGCTAATATCGCGGCATTCGCACGTTTTTAGTGTGCTCATGGACATTTTTTTTTTTTTTTGCCTTCTGGATTCTCCCTTGGTTTGTTATTTTCAGTTAGTTAATTCATATTTTTTTTCATTTTCATATTATTTTCTTTGTTTTTATCATTTTTCACTAAAGTATTTTTTATGAAATAGTGTAAATAATTAAGACAGGAGTAAAATAAGTGTTTCGGATAGGGATGCACCGAACTGGTTCGGTGCATCTGGTTCGGTGCGCATTTATTTAAATACTATTCGGTTGGTATTCTGTAAAGCTTGAGATTAGCGGTCGCCAGATCGCCAGTGGCGACTGTGGAATTATTCCTGGCGACTGCAAAACAGTCTGTCAGTCGCCAAAATTGGCGACCTGCAAAATTTACTCAGCAAGCAACCCCCCCTCTCTCCTCGTTTCCGTCCCCGTAACAAAAGTCGGCGCTGTATGTCCGAGCAAAGTAAAGCAAAGCAGTTGAAAAAACGTCTAAAATTGATGATGCGCAAAATTTACTTAGTCCCGCCCACCCTCGGCCTCGTAGGAAAAGCTGAATGTCAGCGCTATATGGACAAGCAGGGGATAAAGGGTTGTAGACGTCTATGGGAGGGGAAGAAAGCGGAGGAGCTCATCATAACTGATAACATACATGTAACATTTGGGGGGGGGGTAGGAACGCACCGGAACAGAATACTCAGGGTCCCTCTCTGTGACCTGACCCGTTGGTTGACCTTGACCCTTCGCACCATCTCATTATTTTATTACATATCCACATCGACATTCCAGTACGCAGAGAGGCATATCCGTGGGACATTACACGTGGTCGCAAAAATCTGAACAAAAGTATTATTCTAATTATAATTTGTTACAATTTCTACAATAGACGGCCGTAATAAAAGGAGAAGAGTGAAAAGGACTTTTATTTAAAACTAAATTTGATATTTGCCTACTGATACAATATATGACTGTATGTGAAAGATGCATTAAGTATCTCATTAATAAGACATTGTACTGAAGGAACGAAGCTAATATTTTTCTAAATTATAGTACTCCCCTTTGTATATTTTCCGTCGTTCGACTCAGTCAGGGTCCAGTCAACTTAAGAGTAATCGATTATATTTTTAAAAAATTTCATGTGATCTTTACTATGACCCTTCTAAAACTGTAGACGGGAAGCACGTGCGTTTTTTTTTTTTTAATTATTATTATTAACTTGAAAACAATAAACAAACCCTCTGCTTTTGAAAGGTCGATGAAGAGGTTGGCATTCTTTGCATCCTGATTTACGCTACAGCAGATCGAAAACTACCACGCAAGATGCTTTATTTAAAACGAACAAAAACGTTATTTTGTACATTCGAATACGCAAATAAAAACTAATGTCATAAACATACCGTTTTCAGTTTTAAATAAATCTAATTTCAGCTGCTTTCATATTATTACGTTTTTCCTTTTGCAAGAGTTTTGGCATCTCTACAATAGCGCGAGAGGGAGGGGGAAGAGAAACAGACAAAACACTTGATTTTGTTTTATTTTGTAATCACTGGTAAAAGCGCTCGCTCTTCAAAGCTTAAATAAACAGATCTCCATGCCTTTAGAATTCCATTAATCAGCGTTACAGCTGTCCGAGAAGAGAGAAGTATTTCTCTCCCCCCCCCCCCCCCCTCCTGTTCACACTTCAAGCTTTTTTTTTTTTTTTTTTTTCCCAGTTCCGTTTTAATGACAGGGAGTTTCTCTGTAGATTATACGAATAGAAGGCATTTTTGGTCGGCCGAAGCGAAAACGTATCCCCCCCCCCATGGGCGCCGGCAGCAGGCTCCCCCCTGGATTTTTGTATGCAGTGTTTTTAGTTGCTTTTTTGCTCTTTCCAACATGGTAACCATACGTTGAAGTAGTCTTCCCCCCCCCCTGGAAATATTCTGCCGGCGCCCATGCCCCCCCCCCCCCGCAAAAATTTCTCCCTGTTTTAAGTTATTTCTTTTATATGATTCACCTTTGTAAATTGAACCCTTAGTATGTGTAACGTTCGTTAAAAAATGTTTTACATAATCAGACACTTGATTATTTGAAAGTGGAAACCTTGAAAATGGGCTGTTTGAGTAGCACATGCTTACGATTTCCCCATCTTAAAATGCATCTGATTTTCCTTAAAATTTGATAAGATGCTTAGTGGTTTTTTTTTTTTAAATAGGAGGTTGGGGAGCTACTACCTTAAGTAAAATAACCGTTTGTTAGCTTCTTGCAAGTCCAAAATTAGTAAATTAGGAGGAAGCGTACTGTCGAAATTAATAGAAAATTGGGGCCATTGATCCTCTTTCTTTTATTAAGTCCCAATTCCTTTTCCCCCCATAAATTCCATGAATGAAAGGAGAGATAAATTAAATAAATAGTACTTTATTATGTGTACACCATAAGTTGAGAAAATGGTCTGCAATACTATATATATTATCTTACCTCCAGTTTCTTACTTTAAAAAAAAATTTTTTTTTTTTTTTAAACTTAGGCTTCATGTTTCACAAGTACTTGGTAATAGTGACAACTTTCTAATAATGTCAAAATATTCTATATCACTTAGCCATACAGATTTCAGGTTGGCAGATTTTTGGGAGTCCACTGTATTTATTTAATAACCAACTATTTTTCGTAAAAGATACGTTTGAATTAATCTGAAGAGAAATTTTAAAGTAAAATATTTTAAATCATTAATTTTATTACAATTCTCTATTTTTAAGAGATTTTCACTTTTAATTTGGGTTTGGGGGAGGGGGGGGGGGTTAAGCTCCTATAGCCTCCTCCATGTGTGTACCTATATATAGTATAGACACAGACAGTGATGTGATGATTCTAACAAGGAGCTGCAGCCAATCAGGAGGAATTAATAAATTTTAAATTCATAGTACTTAGATTTCTTTAAATACAGCTAGTTATTTCTGAATGTAATATATGGAACATGCCATGCATTATTACTAAAAAAGCATTGAATCATTAAATGTACAAAATAAAAAATCTCATATTATTTTCATATATCTGAAAGGGGGGAGCAAGGGTGTCGAAAACAAAAATTACGTAAGTACGGAAAATTTTGGCCACTGGCCACTGAGGAATTTTTTTAATCTCAAGCTTTACTATGAAGTGTATGTCCTAGTAGTTTTGAGTATTTTATTTTATCAGAAATTCGCACACCTTTCTCAAAATTCAATTACGTAACTACAGGTAGGCAGAAAAATAAAATATACATGTGACATGTAAAAAATCGTGCCAAATGTCACCAAGCTTGGATAACTGTACCCAAATTATTGAATACCCAGTAATTTAGCCCCCTCCTTTTACCCAATCCTAGATCCGCCACTGATTAGTGATGTTGAAATTGATGTAGCAAGGGGAGTGGTCCAAGGGGCCCTGGGCATTCCCCTAAATTTTCTACTTTTGTTAATTGGATGTCAATAAATCAAGTAGTATGTTTGTGGGAAATTCTACCTTTTACATCTTTTGGGTACCACCTGAAATTCTTTTCTCCCTGCGTCCCCAATTTTGTAAATCATACTTTTTCTAAAGAAAACTATCCATTTTTTTCACAACTTTCATTATATTTTTTGTGCAAAAGTAATGAAAACTGTTCCTGAAAATTTTTTGTGTGCTTCATACCCGTGAGATTTTTTTCTGTATGTGCTTGAGCCCCAGAGCACCAACCAATAGAGTCTGTTCCCCTTATTAGAACAGCTTAGCTAAAAGATCTGCCACTCATGTTGACTCTTCAAATCTTTGGCAATTGATGCATTTGCATAATCATTGCCTATTAAGATTGCTATTAAAATAGTTCTCCATATATTCTCATGCGCAATTCTTTTCAGATTGATATATTTAGCATTGCAAAGTATTTCATCTTGCCGTTGGAACTAATATCAGAGCTGTTCCAAAAACCCTTTAAAAATATTCTCTCTGGATGAGGTAAAAATTAAGTTATATACATTCTTAAGATTTAAATTATTATTGTATTAGTTTTCTTCTTTTTATGCATTTTATTTATTCCTAGAAAGTAATATTTTGTATAATTAATTATAGGTTCATTTTGAGAATTCACAGTTTGAGGCTCACAGGGATGATAACTGGAGAAAACTTAAACAAAATGCTGTACCTACTTTATTCAATGTCCCGAATCCTCCTAAAAGTATAGATGGGAAGAGAAAAAAAGGAGTAAGGCTACCCAAAAGTGGATCGATATTGGAAAACATTCATGTAAGTGTATTTAATATGTAGGGTAGGTGTGCTAGTAATTGACACTTTGCCAAATCATTTATTGTAATACGCTTTTCAGAATTGTTAAATCAAATGGTGCTATCTTGTACCAATTTAGACATTTGTCTTCAATTTTATGCATTTTTTTTAACCCCCAACGGGCACTAGGTATCAGAAATAGAGATTTTAAATTCAATGCTAAAAAATCTGATGTGGACACCACATAACTTCCCTGTATGTCTATTAAATCATAAATATTTTCCGTGATATTTCATCAGGGTGGCTACAGAAATTGAGAAAAAAAGTTCCCCCGATTTTTCCCTGATTTCCCTGACTATCTTTATCAAATTTCTAGAACTAATTACACTGCTGGCCACCCAAATTGCAACACCAAGAAAAACAAGAGATATCACAACAAAATTTATTGTGTAGATAACATGTTGACCAAGTAACAAATGATTAAATTTACAGCATTCTATGAAGCGTGGTTCCTGCCAAAATCAGTACCCAGAGTAGCCGCCGTTGTTGGAGATCACAGCTGCCACACGCCTCGGCATTGATTCAAAGAGACTTTGAATGTGTTCTTGGGGTACAGCAGACCAAGCAGCTTCCACACGTTGCCAAAGTTGATCTGGTGTGACAGCTGGGGATGAACTCTGGGTCAGTCGTTGAGCAACCATGGACCACATGTTTTCTATCGGCGAAAGATCCGGAGAGCGCGCCGGCCAGGGAAGCAATTCAATCTGGTGATTGACGAAGAACCCTTGGACAATGCGTGCCACGTGTGGCCGTGCATTATCCTGCTGAAATATGGCTGTTGGCAAGCCCTGAAGGTAAGAAAGGACAACTGGCTCCAACACCTCGGAGATGTAGCGCTGGCTGGTTAAAGTACCGGCAATGCGTACTAGAGGAGTGCGAGAGAGATATCCGATACCGCCCCATACCATAATACCCGGTGCAGGACCAGTGTGACGGTGCATAATGCAGCTGTTCAGCATCCTCTCTCCACGGTGTCTCCAGACTCGAATCCGACCGTCGTGGTGTTGCATACAGAAGCGTGACTCGTCAGTAAAGAGAATTTCATTCCATTCTGTCGTCCACATCCTTCTTTCATCGCACCATTGGCGGCGGAGACGTCTGTGGTTCCGCGTCATAGGTAGACAAAGCAACGGACGTCTTGCGGACAGACCATTCTGCTGTAAACGACGTCGAATGGTACGCGCAGACACTGGATGATGCGTTACAGACTGAATCTGCTGTGATATGGTTCGTGATGTGACTGAGCGGTCCGTCACTGCCATGCGTACAATCTGCCTGTCATCACGTGACGTGGTGCACTGAGGTCGATGCGGTCGATCACGTCTGTCCGTCGTACCCTCCTGCACCCAACGATCACATATCCGCATCACAGTTGTTTGGTTTCGTCCAATACGACGACCGATTTCCCTGAAAGATAACCCACAATCTCGGTATGCCACTATCCTTCCTCTGTCAAACTCGGATACTTGATCAAAAGATGATCGTTGTTTCCTACGAGGCATAATTTATCGTTTTTTTGAAAAAAAAGCAAGAAAAACACAATTGCTGTACTTGAAACCGTCGAAATCTCCAAGCCTTAAATAGCGCTTTGAGGTGGCGCCACAGGCGCGCTTGATGTGCGTCTGTGCTGAAATTCTAATCATTTGCATATCTCACCTCAGCTAATGCATGTTGTAAATTTCATATTATTTGCATGCTTCCTTCAGGGTGTTGCATTTACGATGGCCAGCAGTGTATATACATACTATAATCTTTCATGTAAATCACCATTGTGTATCATGCACCAACAGGTGAATGCTTCATATAGGGAAATAAATAATAGAAAACCACAAAAATGCTTAATACTAATAAAATTGTAGTTCAGTTTCATAAATCCAAACATAAAATTTAGTTGAAAACTAAAAGACAATATGTAGCAGAAAGTTTCCTCGTTTTATAAAGATAGTGTTCAATTTTAAGCGTAAGGATGACTGATCAAAATAAACTGGCCACCTAGTCAACTTATTTTATTTCAATCAATGTATCGTTTGAGATTTCAAAAAATATGTAAAAAGGCTTAAAAATGAGCAATATCTATTAGAAAAAAATCGTCTTGCGGGGGAGCTTAGCAGGCATCACTGAAATGTCCCATCACTTTAAAAAACACAACAGCGCAGTAAAAGACTTAATCATCTTTTACCATTCATTTTACCAACGACTTTATTCAGGAAGCAATTCACATGCTGATATGATTCGCATATCCGGTTTCTTGTATGATCCGCATCTTAGAACGAGTCCGAATACATGCACTTTTTCAGATTCGTACAGTGATAGTGCCTACATCACTTGAGTCTCGGATTCATATTTCTATGTTCTCATATGATCTGTATTCTGGTTTCGGATTCGTAAAATGTCTATATCTGTGCATCAGTTGAGTATCCCGTGATCCAGAACGGAGCTGCGCATCAGATTGACAATTAAAAATGATCTAGTTCACTAGGCAAAAACGAAAGTTCCATGATTTTTCCAGATCGATAAAGTACCCTGATTTTTCCATGATTTCCCTTATTTCCCTGGTCTGTCGACACCCTGTTCATCAAAAGCTGCCAACTTGCAATAGTTCGAGTGATTTTAGCTGTAGCCGAAATAGGGATTGACCAGACTTTTAATGAATTGAAGGTATCCATAAACCTTAACTTATTGAAAATCTTTTAGGTGATTCTGTAAATAAATTACCCAGTCAATTGCATCAAAAAGAAAAGATGCACAGTTATGCAGGGTTCATACACCTCCTGGAAATCCTTAAAAACTCCTGGATTTCGATTTAAAACATTAAAGGCCCTGGAAAACTCCTGGATTTTACTAATTTTTCTGTAGACTCCTGAAATTTTAGTACTGACTCCTGGAGATATTGTTTATTTTAGTTTTCTTTCTAGAATTTAAAGTGCAAAAAAAAAAAATTTCATAAGTGCGATCTGCCAAAATTTTTTTCCGACTCCACCGTAAGTGTAATAATCCACAGCCATGTTTATTGATGTTCCTGCCACGGACTTAGAGACAAGGATTGTAATCACTTCAGTGGGCTGAAAGCTTACCGCAAAAAGTTCCAATGATGGTGCGATTCTCTTACACATTTGTCCCTGCTCTCCTCATATCCAATAATTTCAAATCCTGAACTAGCCCGCTAGCGTTCTCAAACTCTTTTATCGCTAACTGCTAGCTCTTACGTCATTGCAAAAGTATCTCGTGATTGGTGTATGAGCTGTATGCTCTTACGTAGGTTGCCTTTTATGTTTTTACAAACGACCAATAGGAGGTGCTACTGAAACTTTTCTTCAAGATATTCGTAAAATTCACATTTTTTTTATCTAGGAATCAGTGGCATTATAGAAATTGCCTACGTATTTTGTTTACACGGGTGTTCTAAAGAAGCCAGTGAGTGAAAAAAATGGAAATAACTCGTGAAGGTTTTCGTTCGATAATTTTTTATGATTTTAAGAAAGGCCTCACTCGACAAGAATGCTTAGTATCACTTCGTGAAACTTTTGGTAATGAAGCACCATCAGGACTGTTTACAATTAGTTTGCAGAATTTCGTCGTGGTTGTACGTCAGTCAGTGATGAATCTCGTGAAGAACAACCAAAATCGGTAGTGATTCCAGACAACATCGATGCTATGCACAACATGATTGAAGAAGATCAGCATGTCACATATCGTGAGATAGAAGCATCCCTTGGCATATCACAGACTGCAATACATTAGATTTTGCACGAACATTTAGCTGTTCAAAAGATTTGTTCCAGATGGATTCCGCACAATTTGACAGAAGCTCAAAAAGAGCCTCGTGCAAATTGGCGTAAGGAAATGCTAAAACAACTTTAACTGGGAACTGCAAAATCCATATGCAACAACTTTACAGGTGACGAAACTTGGATATATTTGTATGAGCTGGAAACTAAACAACAACAACAATCCACTGTTCGAGTGTTTCCAGAAGAACTGAATCCCACAAAAGTTGCTCGTTCATCAAGCACTTCCAAGAAAATGCTTGCTTGTTTCTTTGGCCGTACAGGACATATCACAACCATTCCTTTAGAGGATCAAAAAACTTAACGGTAAACAGAAATTTGTTTGCCAAAAGTCATCAACGAAATCAGGAAAAACAACAAAAATCGATTTTCATTCTTCATCATGACAATGCCAGTTCCTACAAAGAACGTGTAACAATTGATTATTTGAAGGATAAAAATATAAAATTAATGTCTCAATGCCTGTGTTCTCCTGATTTGTCACCTGACGGCTTTTTCTTGTTCCCTTATATCAAACAAAAAATGCATGGGCAGCGATTTTCATCACCTCAAGAAGCTGTTGATACCTTCCAAAACCATGTTTTGCAATACTAACTTCAGAATGGAAAAACTGTTTCAAGAATTGGTTTGAACGGGTGGAAAAGTGTATAAAACTTAAAGGAGAATATTTTGAAAAGCAATAAAACAGTTTGTTCCCAAAAAATTATTTTTCTTCCTACTTTTTGTAGAAACTTAAAAGGCAACCCTCGTATCTCTTCTTTGGTACACGGGGTACATATTTACAAAGCTCGCCGTTTGCGACAGTGTGTTGGATATAATCTGTATGCGTGTGACAGTAGTAAAATTTTAAACCATTCTGAGATTTTCATCATTTTCAATTTGCCTAAAGATGCCGGGTGGAAAATGCGTTTTCAATGATGCTTGGTTAGAAAAGGTATTTATGTATACTTCTGGAAAAATTACATTTTCTCCTGGGAAAACTCCTTCATATTCCCTGGTTATGTGTTACAGTAGTTCTAAATATAAGATCTCTGCTTTCTATTGTTAAAAGCTTTGGAGTCGTGTTAAATAGTTCTTAATTATTTTTGGTGCCTAATTGGATACTTTGGTAAATAAAGCCACCAATGTCACCCAACCCTTGTGCAGTTCAATTGACTACAGATTAGCTGCTCATTTCATAAATTTGAAAATGAAACGTCTTCAAAAGCTTGAGCTGGAAAAACTGGCAAAGGATAAACCATGGCTCCCTCCTATTCTCTGGTTACCTGAATGCCTGAGATCTGGCTGTTGCAGCTTTTAGACTGGTGATGGGACATGATTACCATCCATATCTAATCCATCCCTAGCTGTGTGTTAATTTTCGTTAGAGATTGGGGGGGGGGGGGGAATTTCCACTAGGTTTTCCTGGAAAATTTTGAATGTCAAAAAGGCAATTTTTTTTTTCTTTTGTAAATTTTTCATATAACATATTTGAACTTTTTCAATTTTCTTTTATTAGTCAGTTTTTATACCATGAATGAAGTTACAATAATGTCAGATGTAGCAGAATACTGGGTAAAACAAAAGCCCTGGAGTAGAGACATTATTTGGAAATCTGCCAGTAAAATAACTCCTATGACTTGGTGGAAAGGTTATTGCTGTACGAGAGAGCTAGCTAGGTTTTGAATATTCCTCAACAGCTGCTGCATGCAAACTTAACTGGAAGGCATTTAGCAACATAAAAAGGAAAAAGAGAATTGGATTGACACATGAACTCACTGCAAAACCAATATCAGTTTCATAAAATCTTCACTTGATAAATGATGACAATGTCATGCTTTCAAATTCTGCTTCTGAGCATGAATTAATAAAGGAACAGGTACTTATCCATTATAAGAACGCCAGCCAAATCTGGCAATTTTTCTCTGGTAGTGGAGGGCGAAGCTTGGCAACCTTTTTTTTTTTTTTTTTTTTCTGGTAACCACTGCTTGATCGTGTATAGGTGCTGAGCATGTTTGCATAGCAAACGATAGTAAATTGGGTCTCTGTAATTCTGTTGTTGTATTCTTCCACAAGGTTAAACGTGGGTTGATATATTTATTTTAGTTTTAGCGAGTGTTGGTCTCTTTATTTATTTACTTATTATTATTAATTACTTTTTTTTTTTTTTTGACAAATATGAATTTAAGGAAATGACGACAAATTAAGAAGATACAATAAAGTTTTGTCAAAGTTGTATAAAGAAGGGTTTTGTAAAGAATGAATGGTTATTTATCTTGTGGACACACTGATCCCCCCCCCCCCAAAAAAGAAAAAAACCACGAGTGCTATCGTGTTAATAGTGACATCAAGCTTTGATGGCTAAATAATGCTCTTGGCAATTAAGCCAGACATGGGATTCAACAACAAATCCTCTGTATTGAACATAAACATTAAACAAACATACTTACTTGTATGAAGAATACTGAGAGACACTGTAAGTTCTTAATTTTCTGACAAGTTTTTTTAGAAATATGAAAAGTTACAGATACACATGTTTTGCTTCATGAATAAATTCTATATTTTTGATACTGGAGTTGTTTGGAAGTGCAATATATACTGTATGTGAAACATTAGAATTCAAAGCGGTAAATGGTTTGAGTTTCAAAAAAGCTTAAGGACACTTGGAACATACATTAGCTTAAATTTTCAAATTTCAAATTATAGGCCAAAAAATAGAACAGACTGAGACAATTGCGTACATATATAATTTGTGTAAGTTTAGGATATATAAACACTCAAAATATGGCATTAAAAATGTCAAACAAGCGTGGTTTGGCTGCAACAAAGCTTCAGTTTTTTGTTTTTTTCTTAAAATGTTTTTTTTTTTTTTTTTTTTTTTTTTTTGCTTTGGTGCACTTTTCTGAAAATCTGTTTCATACACATAGTTGAAACTTTCCAGAGTTATTTAACTAAAACTTGTTCCTAACATTAGTAAAATGATCCGAGTAAAAAAAATTTGAAAATAATGATGTTTTTTTGTACCTTAAATTTTGATGAATCTTTAAGTTTTGTAGTAAAATATTTTTAATTTTTTTTTCTTTTTAGCTAAAATAAAAATTGCTTCTCATTTTCTCAGATAGTATATTTTCTGATACCAGACCAAATTTTAAGGTGATAAACTCAATAGTTTTTTATAAAAGTGTACCAAACTGGCATACTGTTAAAAAAATTTCTTAGAACAAAACAGGGTGGCACAACACTAGGGATGCAATGGATATTGATTTGGCCAGATACTGGATATCCGAAGCTCCTTTTGTTTGCAGGATACGGATACCTCGCCGGATATCCGGCACTAAACGTGTGTTTAGTTATTCAGCGTGTTTTTCATTTTTTTTACATAATGACAGCAGAACAATAAATTGTAAACATGTTTAACACATCATTTAAGTATTTTTTAATAATTGACTTATAATTTACAAAAACTAAATATCTTTACATATATGTGCATAAAAAATGTTACTTAAAATGCAAACAGTTAAAATATTCTTTTTATGTAAACAGTGCTGGCAGAAGGAAATAAATTTAACCATGACACATTTATTAAAATAACTGTAATTGTAGATTATTTTCACTAAAAAGTGCATACTTTTTTTTTTAAAAAGAAAAATATATCTAGTTTGATAAGATACCTTTGATAGATGAGTTATTTTTTCCCAAATATGGGTTTAATGCTTTTTTTTCTGTTTCATTCTTTAATATTAATTTACGTTAAGTGATTTTTAGTTTTATTTTAAGTTAAATTAATTTATAAAACAGGAGATTGATAAATAACAAGTAAATCTTTTAAATGTTTATAAAACAGGATTTTTCAGGTTACGCATTAAATTTTTTTAATAAAAAAAAACTAAGTTAAAAATCAAAAATAGACCTATTTAATTGTTTATTTTCTAAAATATATGAGCACTCTTTCACAGCACTAAAACTTATGACACCAAATTCATTAATTAAAAAAAAAATTCTCCCTGTCATTGTAAGTTAATTTGAAGAAAGAATAATCATTTTTTTTTTGTTAATTATCAGATTTCTGGAGCAAATGAAAAATATTGGAAAAACTCCATGGGGAGAGAGTGTAAAATTACATTATTACATTTTTGGAGAATGTAAAAAAAATTATTAAAATGAGAGAAATTGCGTATTCTGAATTCACATATATTTCAAATGATGCTACACAGTTCTTGTCATTAAACTTACCCTATAAACAGCAGTCTACAGCTGAAAAGGATGAGAAGATCACCTCCAAATTTGCACATGGACACTACATGAGATGTGTTTAAGGTGTTTTTTAAGTTCAGAAAGTGTCCGCTAAGCAGCACTTTGCAACATGAATATGAGCCTAACTAGTGATGAAATGTGCTAAAAACTACTAAACAAATATTGAAATTGTGTTTTTATTTTGAATGATCACTTTCCTGTGTTGAATTTACTGTTTTTTCATATTTAATAGCAACATGAACATTTTAAACTTGAGCTTTTTAATCAAAATTCTCTAAGCACTTCTCATCTATCTATCTATCTATATATATATATAATTGTTTGTAGGTGGGTGGGTGACTGGGTGTGTATGACGATGAAAAACTCCAAAATTGTTTAACCGATCACCATGAAATTTGGTACACCTAAGTCTGCCATGGAGAAGGTTTTTATGCTATCCACTTTTCTCTAGCTCGCTGCAGAACGTTGAATTCTATTCAACCGCTTGATATGAAAATACCATTTAAACTACTGAACCAATGTTGAAATTGTGTGTTTATTTTGAATGATCCCTTTCCAGTGTTAAATTTGCTGTTTAATAGCAACTTTAACATTTTTAACCCTAACTTTTTAATCAAAATTGCCTAAGCACTGTTCATGTATAGTCTATAAAACAAATTTGGTTACTATCTGTTCACCCGTTTTAGTGGTAGAACCCTATTCAGGGGAAGTTCAATTATTACTATCTGGTACATTACATTAAATTTTCAACTTTATCATTGCCACTAAATATTACCGATATAATTTTGAGTCTAATTATTTCATTTTTAGTGAGGGAAGTAGTATTAAATTGCAGATTAAATAATACTTTGTTGTGTGGTCAAAATAAATTTCTTATAGTATAAAAAATATATATATATATATTTAAAAAAAACAACAACATAAGAATGTAACACAGCAAGACACACACACCCACACATTAAAAAAAAAAAAAAAAAAAAAAAAAAAAAAAAAAAAAAACCTTCAGAAAAAACTGCCCCCCCCCCCCCCCCCCCAATAATTGTATGGAGGTTTTTAGGCATTCTTATTTCTATTCATGAATAGAATACTTATTATGTTTCATGTTTTACATGATGAACAAGAACAAAAGTTTTTCAGCATTATGTGGAGCCGAACGATTTCTATTATCTGTATAAACTCTTTTTACCATCTTCCTGTAATATTTTAGGTGGTTTGTCAGCATCTTGTTTTTTTACTAGAATGTCCAACATTTTTCAAATTCCCATTGCTATCAGGATGTTTAAATTGTAGATTGTTCCACAACGGTTTGGTAGACTGACATTTCAAACATTTCCCACACATAATTGATTTCTGTTCTGATTCAGAGGAGCACAATAGACATATTGCTTTACTTATGTCTGTTTCACTAACTCTAAAATAATCCCAAATTGGTGATTCTAATATTAGCCATATTGTAGTAACTCACACTAGTATTAATAAATGTTTTTTCTATAAAGCGTCATAGATCAGGCTATGCGCATCTTAGAACTGATCGTGAACAAAAAAAGCATGGCATTTGAAACTCCTGGTAAAACTAAAGTAAGGTGTTACTTATGATTTGGAACCAAAATTACTGTAAAAGAAAAAAATTTTATTCTGCGTTTTACAATCCCCACTAATGTTTTACTAGTAAAAAAGTTACTTAAATTTTTATTTTTAATAAATTACTCAATTTTAAGAATCTATAAAACTTAATTTTTGTATTGTGTAAAATATTGACATAAAATTGTATGCTATCCAGAATTGTCAGTCATGATGATATTGCACAGACCTGTAGTAACATGTGCGCCTACAAGGTACATACCCACCCCACTTCAGAATTCCGTACCCAGCTTGCCTCTAATACATGCAAGATGAATTCAAAAAATTAAAATAGTTGCAGTTTACTTTCCTGTGGTTGCCTTGAAACTACAATTAATAGGTTACATTTTTTGTCAATGAATTATTGTTATAGTCGATGAGTTAAACAATAGTTTTCCTTTACTTTTATTTTAGTCTAAAGCTCTTTGAAAGCCATAGATTTTATTCAAAAATAGTGCCTACCCAAGTTATTTTCAGCCCCACCCACTAATTCAATCTTGGATAGAAAACTGATATTGCAAATCAGTTTGATTGTATGATAAGACATCAATCAAAAAATGTATCCATCTGTCTTAGTTATCACTTTACCAAGATTTCTCATCCTGTCCCATGCATATTATAGATAGAACTTTAGTAGTATATAGCCAGATATCCACCAGAGAATCCGAATATTGGTACCGGATATCCGGTAGTTATGAGTTGGATATCCGACGGTATTTCGGATATTGAAAAATCTGCCGGATATCCGTTACATCCCTACACAACACCCTGCAAAAACAGGGTGGTGACAGATCAGGAAAATCATGGAAAAATCAGGGAACTTTTGTTATTGTCTAGTGAACGAGATCACTTTTAGTTGTCAATCAGTCTCTGACTCGCAAGTCATAGGTCTGTTCCAGATCATAGGAACTGAAACATGGATATGGATCATACGAGACCCTAGAAATACGAATGTGAATCTGAGACTCAAATGAAGTAGGCGGCTTTTGTCTGTGGTCAATTACTACTTTGGCTATCCCCAAAATGTCTCAAACTATCTCAAGTTTGTCTGCTTTTGGTGAAATATCGCCAAATTAAGTGTCAGAAGCAAATCTTTCAAATTGAACCAAGCTTCGCGATATCGATATATTTGGCTTGAAATAGCTGTGAACCTTACTATTACTGCAGTGTTTTATATCTTTTAATCAAAATCAGTTTAGATGAAGTGCACCGAAAATATTTTTGATTTAATAGACGTGCAAGGAAGTCATGTGTTGTCCACATCAGATTTTTTCGGATATATGCAAACAGGTACCAAGCTCGATCTAATGTGATAACAAAATAAGGCACGGGGCTTTAGGCGATCGCCTACATTCGCACCGCCCTTGGGCTGGCCCTGCTGTAGCAATCCCGATGGGTGGTGTAATATGAAACAAGTGACAAATGATGCACGTGTATATGGACGTGCATGTTGCTGTTTTTGAATTGGGATTGTGGAATAGGTTGTGTAAAACTGTGTGTGTGCTTTATTGTATGTTGTGTTGTTTGTGAATCATAGCTAGAATGAATTTTGCTAAAAAATGAAAATGTTTGTTGTGAAGCATATTTAATGTACCTGTGTTGACGAGGAAAAAAAGTTGCCAAGGTTTGACATTGGTACAAAAAAAATAAACTAATAAATAAAAATAAAAAATTCACCAACTAAGCCTGCCCTCTGCTTACCGAATTTCCTCCCCAGGTTTGTTCTTTTATGAATACACATTAGGCAGATTCCACTGCATATGAAGCAATTCTTTGTGTTGTTGACACTGTAAATAGTTTAATTTGTAATGTGGTGAAGATCTATCTAGGCAATTTGTGAAACAAACAATAAAATTTTATGAAATTTTTTTCTTTATTTAAACATAATTTATTCATCTATCCATCGATGGTCACTTGTAAATAAAGTTATTTACACTTCAAAATGTACCCTGAGAATCTAGTTTTAGAAAACATTCACACACACACACACACACAAAAAAAAAAAAAAAAAAAAAAAAAAAAAAAAAAAATTAAGTGTTAATCAGCATGTGTTAATTGTTGCACAATAGCAAGAACAGAAATGCTAGTGGAAAGGCAGTAAAATTCCCGAGTTGTAGGATTATGAAAAATAAAAGTTCCTAACATTCCTTTAAAGATCTGTTTATGCTGGATTTTAAACATGTTATTTGCTGGTTTTAACTATACGTTGTACTTGAAAAAATTTAAGCGACCATTTATTTATTCTTTGTTAATTTTTTTCTATGAGTCATAAAAACAAAATTTAACTTTTTTTAAATAAAAAAATATTGTTTAGATAAATATTATAACACACCCCATATAGTGTAAACATTTGTATAAAACATATATTTCATAAATAGCATTAAAATATTTTAAGAAAGAAAAATGAATAAAAGTAGATATTTCCCCCAATGGAAGCTTTGGTGCTTAATGGGTTAAAATTATAAAAATATATCCATTAGATTTTTTTTTTTTTTTTGGTTTAAGTGTTTTGTTAAAGGACAATTAACAAGAAGTAGTTTTCTACCAATTTTTAATATTGTAGTTTGCTTTTACATTAAATAAATATATGAAAGTTCTCTTTGAATGAGAAAACAATTTAAACTGAATTTAAAAATATATTTAATGATTAGTTTTGATAATGCTCAAAGTAATTGTAAAGATGTTTTTTTATTTAAAAACTAGAAATAACTAGCATTTATTATAAAATAAAAATTAATCATTTTTTGTTTATGTATGATTATATAAAACATACTGTAAAGCTAGAAAGAAAAAATATTTTTGAAAAGCATTTTCACTTTTAGCTATAAATAATAAGTATATAGAAACAGTTTTTCTACTTATCTTAGATACCTCAACTTGATTGAAGATACCTCAACCTATAAACCTCAACTTGATAAATATTATCTGAATCTGCAGCTTGCTTATTTTATAAATATTATTGAGTATTATTTTAGATATTTTTACAATTCTGTTTAGGTTGATGAAAATGTTCCTGATTTAGATCAACAGACACTTATAAATGAAAATGCAGCTTTGAGAGATAGAGTAAAGCAGCTCGAAAAGCAATTAGAAAAAGCAGAGACACGGTTTTCAGAACTTGAAAGTAAAGTAAGAAGCTTTTTGACTGAAGAGCAAATAAAGTACTTGGGAGAGAATAAAAATGCTATTCCAAAGTGGTCTACAGAGGAATTGACAAGGGGTTTTGAACTGTGCTTTCAATTAGGGAAGCAAGGCTATGAATACCTACGGAGCACAGGTTATCCAGCTCCAGCATACAGCACTTTAACTCGTCATTGTCGTGAAGGTTCTCCTGACACCATATCTCCATCAATGGACAATCGCTGAAGATGGTATCAAGTGAAGTTCGTATTAGAATTTATGTACACTTTTAAAATGTTTATCTAAATTAAATGAATAAATATTTACATATATATGTATTAGGGACCTCCTGCATATTACTATTACCACCACCAGATGTGCCAAGTTCCAGGATTTTAGACTGAGTCTCAGGCTTTTTGATTCTATTTTGGGCCTCAGGATTTAAAAAAAAAAATTTCTCAGACTTTTTAAGACTATTAAAAAATCAAAATTTTTTCTCTAATTTCAGGTTCGCAAAATCAGTTCGTTTCTTTCATGTTGCTGCATGAAGCTCAACAACCGTGAGGGCATTTGATATGAAATAATGCATCTGAAGTTGTTCTGAGAAATTACATAAATGAATGTTCATTAAATTATGCTCATTACTTTGTACAAATATACTAAAATTTTCAAAGCGGTATGAAATTAAGAAAAGTTCTTTCTAGTATAAAATTATATAGTTCAAATATAGTGTTATAAGTTATCTTTATATAATTTTTAGGTATGAGTAGTTTATATCCTATGTATTTTGATTGATGCTTTGTACTTTTTGATATTTCTTTAGAAAATATTTGAAATTGAATTTATTTACATTATACAACTTAGTACTATCCTATTATTAAAGTTTATATGGACATGTGTGGAATTTAAGAAAAGAAACTATGGCTATATTGATTATATATCCATTTTGTGCTGAAAATAAATCAGGATGTCTACTAAATTTCTGAAAGTCAATTTCCTGACTTTTTCCAGACCTTTGGGCACTCCCAGAAAACATTTCTTGACCATAGATGCAGTTTACTTTGGGAAATCCCTCAACACTATAGCCCCCTTTTAATGTTGTAATAATTTTCTACAACTTACTAGACATAAATTTTCATCTGCAACACAATTGATGTACTTAAGACAGACAGAAAAAAAATTACTCTGAGTTTCAAGTAAGATACTATAGTTCAGATTTAACCAGTAGTGACGAATACTATTTGTGTTACAGGCAGTACTATGTGATATATCTAAATGACAATATTAAATGCAGACACTGAATTTCAAACATAAAGTTTTATCTTTTAGTCTACTACACTTCAAATTTGAAAGAATAAAAAGCAATACAACTGAAAATTTCTCCATTTTATCACTGATAAAGAGATAGCTTTTTGGCTCTTCTGTCCCAAGAAACACCTTACCGCAGAATGTGAAACAGGTGTGAGCATCACATACTACAGAAACATTCAGAATCATTCATTCTATTTAAACATAAATCATCATTATTAGCATTTTTTCACTCTCTGGACTCCAAATAGATTAAAGAAAAAAAAAGTGCCAAGAAATTTTTATATGAAGGAAAATTTATTCATTGAGAATTTTCCTGACCCATTTTGAATTTTCCAGGCTTTTTCTAGACTTTCCTGGCATTTTCCAGACTCCTGATTTTCCTGACCGGTAGACATCCTGTAAATACATAAAATACCTCAAGCTTATTAGGCAAGTTGGAGTGTATAGGCTGATTAATTTTATTTTTCACCAACTATGCAAAAAATTCCAGAGCTGGGATTTTTCGCATAGTTGGTGAAAAATAAAATTAATCAGCCTGTACACTCCAACTTACCTAATAACTTGAAAGGTTGATGGAATCACTTTCTAAAAATGTATACCTCAAGCTTTTTGACATTAAAAAGCAGGAGATCTGAGGCATTTTGATTTTGAAAGGTTGCCATGTCTGCACCACAGTTCGCTGTTCGAAAAATGTTCTAACTTTAAGCAGCTGTAACTCTGTGAATTTTGGTCGTAGAAGGACTTTTTTTTTTTTTCTTTTTGGTGCATGGAATTGTATTAAGAAAATTATTCTAAACATGACTGGGGGACTGTATAAAAATTTAAAATTTGTAATTTTTATAGGAATGGATTGTCTTTGATTGTTTGTCTTTGTTTATTATTGTCTTTGATTGTTTCTGGTATAATAAATTATATAATTTAAAGTATTTTTGCAACTGGGAAATAGCCATCAGGCACTGTTAGCACTGGACAACCTGTATGTCTTAAAGTTAGTCAATTGACTAAGAAAACAGTGCTTATTTGTAGCAGGACAAAGAAAATGTTTATTAAAATAGGAAATCTGTTAATATAAATCTATTTTAAACCTACAAGTAATTTTTGTTACAATGTTTTTTTTTTTTTTTTTTTAATCACTGTTAGATCTAACTAACAGTTGTCTCAAGTTTTAAAAATCTCAGAACATTAAATGTTGCTCATTTTTTCGTGTTAAGAAAATTGTCTGAAAAACAAGTGCACATAAATCTTATTAATAGTTTTTTGATTATTTCGTGCTTTTTGACTAAATACAGGTTTCCCCAAAATGCTGATCTAGATTTTTTCCCTCTTTAAATTCTAATCATAGACATATAAATTAGAAAGTTACAAATATATATTTAAAAAATAAAGGTACACGGTTTTCTGGTATTGATTAAATTTAGGGAGTGCAATCCCGATCTCATGGGAACTGTATCCTGCGGGACTCCTCACAAATGTTTGCAGTGCTAGTTCCGCAGGATTGACACTGAGAAATAAATTATTTTTTATTACAATTTCACGTTGCTTTCCAAATCAATAGGCCAAAAATTTTTGCATATTTGTCTCTTATCTAACATAAACAAATCAATACAGTATGGAACCTCTTATCCGGAAACCAGTTATCCAGAATCATTTTTCAATTAATTAAATTCCTATTTTTTTTTACAAAAGAAAAGCAAAAAATGAATTTTTTTAAAAATATTTCTTATGTTTTTGTTTTTTTATTTTGAGTACTTCAGCTAGAATTTATAAAGTAAGCAATCTGCAAGGTATTTTATTTATTTTTTTAGTGCATGACTAAGTTTTCAAGAAGTTATCATATATTTACTACTTACTCTCTAAATGATTTTTATTTATCTTGACCATATTAAGAGTTTTTTATATTATTTTTCTAGTATATTAACAATTAATGTTTAATTCTAATCAAAAATAGACAGTAACATTTATGCTACCAATCAAATCAGTAGATGTCATGTTAATCCCCAACCAGTTATCCAGAATACACCCGGTCCTAACCATTCCAGATAACAGGTTCTATACTGTAATTATAAATTTTAATTTAAAGTTTTATTCTTTTTTAATTATCTCTTCCAATGGAAGTCTGGATCAACCATCTAAATCTAAACATTGTAATCTAAATTTTTCATGAACTTCCATATCTCCTAATGAACTGAAATATTTCATACTAATTTACCTTTGGGAGGGGCAAAACTCTCGGTGCCCCTCTCGAAAGAAAATCCTGGCTACACCAGTATTCCACAATACCATCAAAAACACCTATCGTACTGAAGGTAGCTATGCCTCCAATCGCATGTTAGGCCTAGCTCATTGTCAGGCCTGGCTTTCACTCGGTGTCGATTATAGGCTTAAGAGTCCATAAGAATGGTTGGCACACTATTTATGTGCTCTTCTCAGGAAAACATATATCCATCTCGTCGTCAATTGATATAATTGTGGAAGTCGTTACT
Organism: Cheiracanthium punctorium; assembly: GCA_038373885.1. NCBI lineage: Eukaryota > Metazoa > Arthropoda > Arachnida > Araneae > Cheiracanthiidae > Cheiracanthium > Cheiracanthium punctorium. The sequence goes on from JAWZYV010015904.1 coordinate 26,255, forward strand.
CTAGGGTAAAGGATGATATCTCGTATCATGAGAACTGAATACTTTATCAGCAGGGATAGTTCCCTATGTCGATAGCTACATTACACCTCAGCGGTTGACATGAGAGTGAGCCAAGAAAACTTGCTCTCGATTACGAGCAACATGGGCGCAATCTATATTACTTACAAGTAACTAATCACAACAGGCGTTTTGAAAATTAGATGTACAGGCTTTATATTTCCATTCAATGTTGAAAATTGAATGGAAATATAAAGCCCTGCAGTTGCTGCAATTAAGAAGCCCTGATTTTTATTAAGAAAAAGAATCAAAGAAAAATGAAAATCAAAGATTGTCTCCACAGCCGTTCTATAACCATTCCATAACAGGAAGTTTTTACTTTTATCCCTGTTTCTCATTTATATTTCAGTTCCAAATTTTCGCCGAATACTTTTGCAAAAAAAGCGAAAGCCCATTAGTTTCATTTTAGCAATTTATTAAGTCTTTTCGCATTATGCAAAAAATGCGACCATATCTTAAACCTTGGTCACCAATTACAGTCGAATCCTGCTAAGTGAAGTTTTTCAACAGTCGCAAATGAATGCCTATATAACTAACGCTAATTTATACGGTTATAGTGAACCAATGAGAAAATGAAAGTCTGCTTATAGTGAACTAAAATGTCATTTTGATAACTTTTTTTTCCCTCTAAAAGGCAATAAAAGTTTCTCCTAGTGTCTAAAAGACAGCATTCCTTAACTTCCACGTCAAATTCCCCTCTTTCATGTTAGAAAAAAAAAACGCTATTTCTTTACTTACCTTTTATTTCTATGACATTTTATCTCTAAATTTGCTAAAGTGAAAAAACGAAACTTTTGTAAGCTCCTTTAAAAGTGTTCTAAGTGAAAACGTAAATTCGCTAACATTTGAAAATGGCGGTGTAAACATCGTCATGTCTTTAACGCCGTAATAAAAAGTTTACATTTCTCGCCGATAGATGGCGCTGTTCCTAATTTGCATAAAATAAGAACTCTTTTTTTTTTTCCTATGCAAATATCCATCGTAGTCCCGCACTAACTGGCAGGTATAAAAAGGGCATCGCAAGTTAACCTGTCGGACAGAGAGTGTTCTCAGTCTGCTGTGTTGTGTGTGTAATCAACCGACGTGATTCAAATAGAGCCGGATCAGGGATCCGTGCTGCGGTACCCAGATGAGTCAATGTGATGTGATGTGTTTTGTGAATCTGAATAGATCGCCGCTGGCGACTTGTCTTCCAGAAAGCTCGTTTTTATTCGTGCTACTAAGCGGATGTTGCTTAATGTATTGTGTCTTCACCATGTGCACTGTGTAAACCTACCATAGTCATCTTGTTTCAATAAACTACAGAAAAGGTACCTACTTTGTCTTTCTTACTTAAACGCATATTCAAAACCAAAGATTTCTACTGTGCAACTCAAGTTAAATGAGTTTCAACTCTGCCTAGAATCTACAAAAATTTATTTTACAGATAAAATCCAGTGACTATTCAATTTCAGCTAAAGACTTTCAATTTGTAATTTAATTTGTTTGTTGAATAGCTTAATTTATAATACAATATAATTAGTTAATCCCTTTTCATTTCAACCTTCTTACTGTGTTTCTATTCAATTACTGGCTCTCTCACAGATAAACAGCAGTCCTCTTTGTTCACTGTCTCTGCCGTTTCTAGGAAGCCGTTGGTCACTGACAGTCCACTCTTTTCAAACTACCCTTGAATGACAGTGGAACAGCACTATAGGTTTGTATCTGGTCAGCGCGAAATCCCATTGTATTGTTTGTGAACCAGTTTCTGTGCTTGGAATTGCCAATCTGTACTGTATCTTAGCTGTATCTATGGTTATCTCCTGCGGCTGGTTCAGACTGAACAGATATTTTCGCTTCTCAACACTATAAAAATTCTGTAAAAATGGCGAATTCCATAAAAAGGAAAGCATTTTCCATTGATGACAAAGTCAAAATAATCAAACATATTGAATCGAAAGAAGCTAGTCAATCTGAAATATGCAAGGAATTTTCCTTGTCAAAATCTACTGTTTCCAACATTTGGAAAAATTGCAGTCTGATTATTGCTGCTGAAGAAAAAAATTTAAGTAGAACAAAGTTACGTCAGGTTGAAAGAGAAAACGTAGAGGAAGCACTTTTAAAATGGTTCACCATTCAGCAGAATCGAAATCTTTCTGTCTCTGGAGTCTGTTCCCATAACTGCTAACGATCTAAGTTAAATTTAGAAGTGTCAACACCTGGAAACAGAATTTGTGTTAAGTAGTAGATGGCCACGATTGAAGAGTGTTTTGGAGACAAGGATAGCAACTGAGGTATTTGGAGACATCGACTTTTATTTATCATAACTTGACACAGAAATATATCACAGTCTATAAACTTCATAAGTACTGGCAAAAGGATTTTGAAAATTGCTTTACAAGCTATTTAAATATCAATTCTAACTTGCTGCTTTACCCTGAAGAAAAACATACTGACTGGAAAAACTTTCAATCTTCAGAAAAAGGATGTAAAATTATGGTGAATACACAAAGTTAGATGTGACAGCAGGGGTTTGTACTTTGAAAGAAATTCAAACTACTACTTTACTTTAAAAAGGTTAATAATAGAAACATTTAGTATTGATAAAAACGTACTGTCATTCAAAGATTGTTAAATTAAAAGCATATTTAGATGGCTGAATAAAACTTATCTCAAACTAAAGAGCATTCTTACTCGCTCAGCTACATTGCCTCTACTTCCTGCTTACCCGCTTCTGTCTGCCCCGATGACGGCGAAAGCTCCTCCTTTTATTTATGAACGTCGTTGGCGCATTCCATTACTGAGTTGTTCCCCGGCTGCTCGTTTGAACGGCATTTACTGGGCTTCTAAAGCGCACCAGTGATTGGCCGAACGGCTTTTAGCAGCTTCCTCCGGGCGATGCTTACTGCATCAACCAACCACTACACTGCCACAAGAGGGCAGCTGTTTACGAACCGGAGATTTGTGCTGTGCGTCTTAAACTAACGATGCAAGTAAAAGTTTTAAACAGGATTTAAATTTAATAAAAATCATTCCTTTAAATTCATTTGACTTAAGTAATTTATTTGTGTTAGGGAATTTATTAAACTGACTTTATGCTATTAAAAACTTTATTTGAACCTTTCTGTTGCAGCCTTTAAAGATTGATAATTTCATAATTCAGGTAATTTTAAAAGTTAAATAAACATAAGAGTTGGGATATATATATTGTTCACAAATAGCTATTGGGAACAGAGTCATGCTGCAAAACAAAGCCAATGAATTCGCGGAACGTTTTGAAGACAAAGATTTTGTATGCTCTGATGGCTGGCTGGATAGATTTAAGAAACGAAACAATATTTCGTGCTCTAAGATTGTTGATGAAGCAGCTAATGTTAATGCCCTGGATGTAGAAAAGTGGAAGACTGAAGTATGGCTGGATATAATCCGCAATTATGAAGAGAAAGATATTTTTTACACAAATGAAACTGGGTTGTTTTACGAAAAGACTTCGAATCAAACTTTAAAATTTAAAGGAGAAAAATGCAGTGGTTGTAAACTGTCTAAAGTTAGAATAACTGTTCTTGTGTGTGCAAACATGGATGGTTCGGAAAAACGGAAATTAACCGTAATTGGGGCTTCTCAAAATCCTAGGTGTTTTAAGAATGTTAAAAAGCTCCCTGTGAAGTACAAAAGTAATTGCAAAGTCTGGATGACTGCTAGCCTATTTGAAGGTGAGCTCCACCAGTGGGATAGTGACTTGGTGAAAGTAAATCTCAAGATCGTATCCTGATAGATAATTGCACTGCCCATCCCCACTTAAAAAATCTTGAATGCATAAAGCTTTTTTTTTTTTTTTTTTTTTTTTTTTTGCCTCCGAACACAACATCTGTGCTTCAACCAATGGATCAGTGTGTTATTCGCAGTCTCGAGGCTCACTATTGGAAGCAGTTGATCATGCGTATTTTGGAAAATTATGAACTTAATAAGGAGTATAACATATCGCTTTTCGAAGCAATCATTTTGCTGGAGAGATCTTGGAGACAAGTAACAGCTACAACAATTCGTAACTGATTTCGAAACGCAAGTCTTTCCAAGAATGTTTTGGATCAAAGAGAAAGAATTTGGGATGAAGACGAAGATAAAAATCTACCACTTGCTGTATGACTGGAACAGCATAGCATAAAGACCTTTTCTAGACATGAAATTGAATACTTTGAATCATGTGATAATGAGGTATGTACTTCAGATATTCAAACTGATGATGACATCGTATCCGAAATAAAGCAAAAAAATACTGATGACGATAAAGCTTCCTTACCTTCAGACGAAGAAAGTGTAATGTCAGCATCCTCGATCACTGAAGCAAAAGCTGCTGCAAATATTCTAAATGCATTTTTTTCTATGGAAAATGTAGACAAAAAAACCATGAACTGTTTCTTAATCGTTGAAAAGAAAATTGATGAACTTTACTTAAAATCGAAATTTATACAATCAAAAATAACAAATTATTTCCATGGCGTGTAAAAATAAAAGTGAGAGCTTAAAATTATTCTTTTAATTTTTTGTCTATTTAATAATTTATTAGGAATGATTTATAATTTATTAGTTAATTAATTTATTAGTAAATCATGTATTATACCTGTAAATGTTTCTAACAAAACTGCCATCAAATTTTAAGAAAAAATCAATATTTTAACAAATTTGGATATAGTGAACTATTTATTGGGTCTGCAGGGGTTCATTATAGCGGGGTTCGACTGTTTATTTTTTCGCACATCTTGCAATGTTAATACTTGGCTTTGCCCCATGGCCACCATCATCTTTCATCATGACAGCCAAAATTTGCAGCACCAATAACCTAAATAAATTTAATGACAAATACTGTTAAAACAAAGAAACATTATATTAGTTGAAATGAGTCCTATAATTTTGGCCAACACTGCACTGAGTACCATAATGCACTATCATAATTTCATTACTTTATTGTGGTGCATATAAATAAAAAGTAGTTGCTCAATACTTATATGTTTATTTTTTGCGGTAACCTGAGAATTCTTGAAAAATCACCTGGAAAACTCGGGGAATTTCATTTTGAAAGATGAGAGCGAACCCTGTGGTGCCTTTCATCATTCTAAGAAGTGTTGGAGATATGAAAATAAATATGCTGATTTAAACATACAGTACTTTCTATGTAACTTATGTGTTTAGTTTTGATGCTCCCCCCCCCCCCCCTAACTGCTGATCCTGTTTTTTTTTACAGCTGCTGCTTGACTGTTAATGATGGGTACTCAACAGGGTTTATTGGGGCCATGAGAATAGATAGACAACAGATTGCTCACAGAGAACAAATAAGCGGAATGAGCAAGGCTTTATTTTCTCAGGAAGAAATTCAGTGTACAGATCCCTCTTAGCAGACTGGAGGAGAAAAAGTGCCATATTTAGCTGATTATCCTCTCGGAGATTTTCTTCTACAGTGTTAAAGAAGCTGCTGAAGCTCTTGTAAATAGCTTTTAATATTTATTGGATTCCACACTTGTGAGAAAAAGTTAATTTATGATAATTCTTAATGAACCTACTGCACACTATGTTTGTTTCAAACAATGCAGTAACTTACATAAAAATATCCAGTGTAAATAGCAATTTTTGTGTACTTAAAATTGGAAATAAACATGCTTCTGATTTTTAAAGAATAGATTTTATTATTTCCATGTCCAAAGTTAATATTTCATATAGAATACTATTATTTTTTAAACAAAACTGTTTACAACATGTAAAAATGTTACAAACACAACATAACAATAAGAATAAAAAATAGTGACATTCTCACATACATCAATAATTATACAGGGTCTGTCACAATTCCCTCCTGGGTTTGTAAGGCCTATAAAAAAAAATATGCATTACCAATGCAGCAACAAAGTTGACTTTATTGGCTCTTTAATAACTAATTCACTCTTTGCCCAGGAAAGTCAACTTTGTTGCTGTATTGGTAATGTAATTTTTTTATAAGCCTTCCAAACTCTGGAGGGAATTGTGACATACCCTGTAATTAGCATTTTAATAAATATAATAAGTTTTAAATATTAAAAAGAATTTTTCTGGAACAGACTTATTTAAATTTAACATATGGAATTTGAAATTTTCTGGTTAAAAAAATGTAAAGTTACACATCTTATAGTTCTAAAATAGTTTAAATTTAGTTTTCTTCCCTTTTTTAATGAAAAACTACAGTTTTATTTTTATTATTTTAAATTATTTAAGCAATATAAATATGTTGGACTGAATTAACTGTTGAAAAAATTAATAGTATGCATACATCACTTTTTAATTTAATATTATTATTAACAGAATTTTTTACAACAGTTTGTAAGTATGTAATTAAGGACACATGGAACATCTCAACGAGCAAAAAGAGGCAGTTTAAGATTTAACACTTAAATATATAGATAGATAGATAGATAGAAATGAAATATTTTGTCCACTGTGTATAGACACACATTATAGTCCATATATTATAAAATAAAAATTATTAATTTGATTAATAAATTAGTTTTTAAGAACTAATTAATAAGAACAAAAAATTTTGTGCAGTATGTCTGTTTGGTACCTTTTTCAGAAAAACTAAAATTCTAAAAATAAGAAGTTTAGCACCTTAAAATTTGGTATGGTATCAAAAAACGTACTATCTGAAAATAATAAGAAGTGATTTTCACTTTAGCTAGAAAGAAATAAAATTTAAAATATTGTTTATTGAACTTGAAATTCATAAGTGTTATTGCTCAAATGTTGTTCTCACATTCTTTCAGACTTTTTCCTTTTTTGTCAATTTCATCCCTGTGTACTAAAAAACTTAAAATTCTAAAAATTAAACAGTCATTTTCAAACTATTTTCACTCAGATCTCTAATGATAGGTATTTTTAAAGAAACAAGTTAAGCAATTTTGGAAAGTTTTAACTGTTTACCTGAAAAATGTTTAAAAAAGTGTACCAAAGCATCAAAAGACAAACTAAAGCTTTGTTGGAGCCAAAAAAAAAAACTATTTTGAGTGTTTATATGTTCTAAACCGATGCAAATTATATATGTATGTAATCATCTCTGTCTGCTCTATGTTTTAGGCTGTTTATTGAAAATTTGAGACAGCCCAATTTCCAACTCATGTTCCATGTGTCTTTAATATTTATTAGCCTATACAGATAGCACACTTTAAATTCCAAGTTCTTACTTTAATTTAGAATCTTTCGGAAATAGATTTTCCTGTTTTGCATACTCTAATTTTACAGTATTCAAATAAAACTACTTTAATAATTCATTAACTGTGATTATCCAAAGGAGATTAGTCAAATGAATGCTGATTTAAATGAATAAATACAATCAGAAATGCAGAACCAACTTTGCTCACCTAGATTCCATATTTTTTTAGCTAGCACTGCTGAGCTTCTGCAACTGTAATATTTTTGTAATTCCTCCATAACAATCTTATATAGCAAAACAATCCCCCCCCCCTCCTCAACGTTACTGTAAGTTACAGGGATACCTAAAGCATTCTTTCTATTTACTTGGGAACCGGACCATTAGTACCACCTGAATCTATTGTCTTGCTGAACATCTTTTTATGTGTGTTATTTTACTAATTTAGTTTTTAATAGATTTTACCTTTTACCACAGGTACTGTTAGTGTTCTTTTTATAGACACGATATTTTTTCTTTTCTCAAATAAATTTTCACAACTGAAAATTATATCGTAATACTGAATATTTAAATTCTTAAAAAATATTAGTATTTAAACTTATTTCTAGCCTATTTATATATAGATAAAAGATGAAAACAGATGCAGTAAAGTGTAAACACTTAAGACACCTGCATAAACACAAAGAACAAACTCTCAATGTAATATTTTAGAGTGGCTATAAATTCAAAATTTCAATCATTTCTTTAGTTGCTCAGCCTGATCTGCTTTAAGAATAAGAACTGATCTATATGAGTCTGGTAAAGAAAATTAAAAGGACAAATTTCTGAATGAATTTTATAGAAAGCCTGAGACTCAGGCATGTCTGCAGTTGTAAATTTAATGAAAATGATTTCATAAAAGTTAAAATATTCTGTTTTTATTGCAAAAATATATCCAAAGTTTTACAAATGTGAACGAACAACTCTTCTATATCTTGACTTTAAATTTACCTGAAAGAAAAAATTCAATAGATTATGTGACAAAAAAAATTAAGCTGTATCAATTCAAGCTTGAATAGTATTGAAAATATTTTTTATTCTTTTTTTTAAAGAAGCAGAGTGAATTCAAGAAAATTACACAGAAGATGGAAAGTACTAACAGGAGTTTGTGGAAAGAAAATAAAGTTTAACTTTTGTATAATATAATTCTCATTTAAAACAAAATACTCAATCCCATTTAATAATTCAGTTTTTTTTTTTTTTTTTTTTTTTTTTTTTTTTTTTTTTTTTTTTAATGTTACTACAGCTAGCTAAATGCTTGATGATGCAACTTCGATAACTACAAAGTTTACATTTTCTTTACTACATACATATGCTGAAATCTCCCGAATACATATCCCATACACATCCCCCATAATCTGCTATAAAAAGATCGTTTTTGGAAATTTTTGCTACAAATTCAGCAAAACTGCTACATTTTTAATTTTTCCATATGCTGAAATCTCCTGAATTTTTACAAAAATCATCACACATTTTAAGCATTCTAATTTCGATCTTTAAAATGAATATTTTTTCTTTAACATTCCTTTGTTTAAACCTCCAATGCCTTAAGAGTAGTAAAAATCGGCCCATTTTAAATTTAATTATATATAAGTTGGTAATATCTTACCAAATTCTTACAAGCTACTAACGGTAGTTAATATACTTTAGTAAATATTGGATTTTTGATTAAAAATAGATATTTTGCATAACAATGTATAAAATAACTGAATTTTTTAAATAACTAGAGGCCAAGGCCACCTAGACTCGCTGCGCTCACTTTTTATATGAAGCATTCGGCCCCTAAAAAGGCTTATTCATAAGTCATCATTTAAACAGATAAAAACAGGAAGATTGGATCTGATAGAACGTTACGGAACTACACATTGCTTGGTTCTTGCATGTTCATTAGTATATAAAAATTTAAACTTAGCACTACAGTAGTGATGGCACGAAGCACAGTTTGGCCAAAGCGGCGAATACCGAAGCTTCGGCCTACTAATGGTCGAAGCTTCGGCTGCTGTACATATATAGCTTCGGTACTGAATGCACAATAAATGAACATACATATGATATACTTTATATGTTTAAATATTCTCAGTTTCATACAACCTTTTTAGCTTACTTGTCATTTTTTAAATTGATATCACCCATTATGATATTAATTTTTGCTTATTATTCTACATCATAATTAAAAATTAAGGGATAAATAATTTAATGAAGTTAGGTTAATTAACCTTGTATATAGTAAAGTGATAATTAACATTTTATAGTATGTCAATTATTAACCTAGAAAACATTTTATCATTTGATAATAACTTAACTAGAATAAATTTTATGACTTTATCTAAAATTTAAATATTTAGATCTAGAGTGGATATACAAGTAATGGGGCAGGATCTTCATATTTTAGTTTATAAAGAATAGATAATAAAAATTCAGCTTTTATTTATATTTTGATAATTTTCTGCATATTCTGTAATCCTGGGTTATTGTTGATAATCAATGGCTATTAAATTTATGAAATTAAAATTTTGTTGACAGATTAATATTTTTTTAATGAAATATTATACCTATAACTATTGAATAAAATATTTTTATTTTACAAGAAATTCCTGGCACATCTGCCCCGATATAGTAAAAATCATGACATTATTGTTTTCATAAGTTAAAAAGCTTGAAATGTTTCATGCAACATTTTAATATTTAAATTTTAAAACAACAAAAGTTGTTCATATATTTATTAATTAAATACTATCTTTTTGCATAATAAAAATTATAATATGGGTTTTTCCTTTTTTAGTACTTAAATGCAAGTTATTTAATAATTTCCTTAAAGTTTTTAATATCAATTTCAGTTCACCTTTCTTTAATTCTTAACACTGTGAGAAATAAGAAAATAAATTTATATAATATTATATATATATTTTTTTCAATTTTATATTTATGTATATAAGAAAAAAAATCTATATAGTAATATATTATTAAATAAACTAAATATTGGTTATTTATTAATTAATAAAAATAATTAAATTTATATATAAAAACTTCTTTCTCAAATGCTAGATCTTAAAAAATAAGTTCATATTAAAATATAATGTCAGGCAGAATGTTCTTTTTGAATTTCTCCTATTCACTGATAGATAGCGCCAAAATGGATTAGCAAATCTAAACTTGAACCTAAACCAAAACCACTTCTTTGTTATACTCTGATATCAGTTGAAGAGAAAACTAAGTCATTTTCTTGTCATTCAGATTTAGTTGGCTTTGGCTAGTTCAATAAGCAAGCATTACTTCAAAGTAGTCTTATTATAGCAGGGATGTTAACTCCAACACTCAATTTGGGAGCACCCCGGGAGCAGAAAAGCAACCTGTCTGTGGTTAAGTCATGTTTTTCCTACTCAAGAACCATGAGTATGATTTGTATGCGGCTTGCGAGCCACAGGTTGCCAATCCCTGTCCCTTTTTTTTTCTGTTTCAGAATCATTTAGGGAATCTTCCTCTCGAAAAAGAGAGCACAAATAAAATGAAAACTAAATTTTAAAACAAAAGCTTCTATCTCATTCTTTGGTTCTATTACAAATCACAAGTAGTACTAAATGGAGATTTTTGAAAACCTAAATATTATACCTCTTATACAACAACACGTAATTGGTAAGCAGTATCGAAAACAAAACAAATTTGATGGTTAGAATAATTGAATCTGTGTACTTTTAATAGCATATGCTTTTGTATCAGTAATTTAACCTCATCTAATATTTACATATTCATCTATAATACTTGAACACAATATACAAAGCAAATGTAAACAAAAAATATTTAATGACTGTTGAGAGAAATTAAGAATTATGGGAAGTTAAAAATTAAGATTATGAGAAATTAATAATGAGATTACAAATTAAGTATCATAAGTTATCTAGTTTTCTATTTATTCTTTTTTTTTATTTTTATTAATTTCTTCTTGAGCTTTTTCATTTTCTTCTAATAGTTTTAATGTTTTTGCAAGTCTATCCTTCCCTTCCGTTAATAGAATCTGTCCACTTTCTATAACAGCCAGTGGCGGCTCGTGACCTGCTTCAGTGGTGGGGCCCGAAAAAAATAGTGCCAGTTCAAATCGGGAAAATACATATACATAGAGCTGTGGTGGATCGTTACCCATTTCAGAGGAGGGGGGCTTTTTTTTTTTTTTTAAAAAGCTCGAAAAGGTAAAACATATAAATCGCTTTTGTAAACAGTGTGAATACATAAAAACTTTTCGAATAACAAGTTATGAAAGGCGTATTGGTTTCTCCTTTAAATTTTCATTTAAAGACAGCAGATTTATTTTGCACCAAAAAAAAAACATTTTCCTCCATTTTTCTTTCTCAAAAAGGTACAATATCAATTTAAAAAAAAAAAAAAACAATGCATGTGTACATGTTGAAAAACGAATTGGTCCATAATGTTTCATCTCCAAATAGCAAATCCTGCCCCTTCATAAACAAAAAACGGTGCCCGTTGCAAAAATCGGCTGAAAGCGCAGTTCGGCGCAAGAATTTGTGTTTCGGCGCAGAATTAACATCCCTGTTATAGTTAGTTGTGCAGCATGCTATGAAGTTTTATTTCTAAAATTATAAATTCCTGAAATAGTAAAGTTTGAAATGTCTTCTACATTTAGCAAAAAAAGTTCTGTCTGGGAATTTTTTGATCCTGTGGAAAATGATGCTACTAAAGCTAAGTGTACGCTATGCTTTGGTATATTTTCAAGAGGAGGATTAGGGAAAAAGGCAACCACTACCTCACTAATTAATCATCTGAAGAGAAAACACTTAAAAGAATGTAATGAAAAGACAAAAGACAATGATGAGAATGAGATGGTAGTTGACAACCCTGATCAGAGCCAATGTCAAATCCAGACTTATGGAATTAAAAGAAAGCAACTTACACTTGAAGTAATAGAAAAGAAACAAAAGTGGGATATTAATGATCCTAGGGCTGTGACACTGCATAATGCTATAGCTGCAATGATAACTTCTGACAACCAGCCATATTCTGTAATGTGATGGAGAAAGCTCAACCAAGGTACATTGTTCCAAGCAGAAATTTTTTTAAGGAAACTGTCATACCAAAACTTTTTGATAAATGCAAGACTAAACTTATCACTTTACTGAACAAAGCTGAAACTGTTTCAGTGACAACTGATTTGTGGACAAGCACAATAAACAATTATAGCTTCATTAGTTTGACCGGACACTTTATTAATGATGATTTCACTTATCACCATGCAGCTCTATGCATTAGAAGTTTTCAGTCTAGTCATACTGCTGAATCCATCAGTGAAGTACTTAAAATCATGATCAGTGAATGAAACTTGAGTGGCAAAGTACAACTTGTAGTTCGTGATGGGGGAGCTAATATTGTCAAGGCTCTACAAATTAGTGGATTACAAAGCATAACATGTTTTCTACATACCCTGCATCTTGTTGTATCAAATGCATTAACATGTCAAAGGTCTGTTAGTGATACAATATCTGCAAGTAGAAGAATTGTGGGACACTTCAACCACTCTGCACAAGCATGTTCCAGATTGACAGCTATTCAAGAGAAGGAGCTCAATACTAAAAAGAAGAAGTTAGTACAAGATGTCACAACTCGTTGGAATAGTACTTTCTATATGTTTGACCGTCTACTTGAACAAAAAAATGCTGTATCGCTCTATGCTGCTCAATATGGGAGTATAAGCAACTTAACACCAAATCAATAGATGCTGCTTGAGAAAACCCCAAATTTGCTTAGGCCATTTGAAGCTGTAACAAAGGAAATGAGTGCTACATTATCATTCATATCTGAAGTAATACCCATGGTTGCTACACTCAAATTATATCTAACAAAAGAAAGACAAGGAGATGAATTTTCTGGTGTAGGAACAATGGAAGAAACTCTCGTACACGATCTAAACGAGAGATTGGGATCAATTCCAGACAATGAAAACTACTATTTCGCAACTAGTTTGGATCCTCGCTTTAAGCTTGCTTTCTTTGACACTAAAGAAAGGAAACAAAGTATAAAAAATAGGGTACTTTCTATAATAGAAATGAACAGAAGTGGTGTTAGTTGTGAATCCGAAGTAAACAGATTTGGAAATACTGAAAAGCCTGAAGAACCAGGGTTATCATTGTGGGATTGTTTCACAGAAATAACAACCAATGAATCACACAACAATCATTCTGAAAATTCACTGGCTAAAGAGCTGGAGGCATACATTAACAATCCGCTTTTCAGTAGAAGAAATTGTCCTCTGGATTGGTGGAGACAAAATAAAAATATATTTCTGAGATTATCGGACTTGGCCAAACGCTATTTATCTGCTCCAGGTAGCAGCATTTATAGTGAAAGACTAGCTGAAGTACCCGTCCTCGACGGGTTAGTGAATGCAAATTTCCAAAAAGCAAGAACTTTCGTCAGCATTGTAGGAGTACACAGAATGAATGTAGTATGTTGCCAAAGTAAAGAAAGCGAAGTTATAATTTTCATGTATTGTTAAAATATTACAGGTTAGAGAGTCACTAAGTAATATCATTTCATTCGCTTTAGTCGTAATTATGATGCGCCAACAAATATTGACGCATATTGAAATAATTTTCGCAAAATCTCAAACTTTAATCAACATTTTTGAAAAATTTGAAGCCTAGAATTTAAGTTGAGTGACAACCTATCATGTCACCCAAATTCGTTTCATTCCCTGCAGTCTTTATTTCGTAATGCTGGAACAAATTTTCAGCATTTTAAAACGATTTTCGAAAAATCTCAAAATGTAAGCAAAATATTTTTAAAATTCAACGCCTATAAATTAAGATTAGCAACTACCTATCATATCACTCAATTTCGTATCATTCGTATTAGTCGTTATTACGTGAAGTTTCAAGAAATCATCATTGAACGTATTTTGAGAGAATTTTCACAAAATCTCAAAATCTAATAAAGATGTTTAAAAAATTGGACTCCTTTAGTTTATGTTGAGCAACCATCTATCGTGTGACCAAATTTCATATCATTCGCTTTAGTCGCTATTACGTAATGCGGGCACAAAGATTCACTCAGTTTTAAACGATTTTCACAAAATCTCGAAATCTGATCGATTTTTTTTTAATTAGATGCTGATAGTTTAAGGTGAGTGACCACCTATCATTTCACCAAATATCATTTTTTCAGCTTTGCAGTTATTACGTGATGTGCGAACACAAATTTACGCAGTTTGAAATGATTTTGGCAAAATTACAAAATCTAATCAAGATTTTTTAAAAATTCGACGAGAATATTTTAAGTTGAGGGACCACCTATCATGACACCCAATTTCATATCATTCGCTTCAGCCGTGTTTACGTGATGCTTGAACACAAATTAACGCAGTTTGAAAGGATTTTCGCAAAATCTCAAAATCCAATCAAGAGTTTTTAAAAATTCGAAGCCTATGTTTTAAGTTGAGTGACCACCTATCATGTCACTCAATTTCATATCATTCGCTTTAGTCGTTTTTACGTGATGCTTGAACACAAATTTACGCAGTTTGAAACGATTTTCGCAAAATCTGAAAATCTAATCAAGATTTTTTTAAAATTCGACGACTATGTTTTAAGTTGAGTGACCACCTATCATGACACCCAATTTCATATCATTCGCTTCAGTCATTTTTACGTGATGCTTGAACACAAATTTATGCAGTTTGAAAGGATTTTCGCAAAATCTCAAAATCCAATCAGGATTTTTTAAAAATTGGACGCCTATGTTTTAAGTTGAGTGACCACCTATCATGTCACTCAATTTCATATCATTCGCTTTAGTCGTTTTTACGTGATGCTTGAACACAAATTTACGCAGTTTGAAACGATTTTCGCAAAATCTGAATATCTAATCAAGATTTTTTAAAAATTCGACGACTATGTTTTAAGTTGAGTGACCACCTATCATGACACCCAATTTCATATCATTCGCTTCAGTCGTTTTTACGTGATTCTTGAACACAAATTTATGCAGTTTGAAAGGATTTTCGCAAAATCTCAAAATCCAATCAGGATTTTTTAAAAATTGGACGCCTATGTTTTAAGTTGAGTGACCACCTATCATGTCACTCAATTTCATATCATTCGCTTCAGTCGTTTTTGCGTGATGCTTGAACACAAATTTACGCAGTTTGAAAGGATTTTCGCAAAATCTCAAAATCCAATCAAGATTTTTTTTAAATTGGACGCCTATGTTTTAAGTTGAGTGACCACTTATCATGACATCCAATTTCATATCATTCGCTTCAGTCGTTTTTGCGTGATGCTTGAACACAAATTTACGCAGTTTGAAACGATTTTCGCAAAATCTGAAAATCTAATCAAGATTTTTTAAAAATTCGACGCCTATGTTTTAAGTTGAGTGACCACCTACCATGACACCAAATTTCATATCATTCGCTTCAGTCGTTTTTACGTGATGCTTAAACAAAAAAAGCGTCACGGACAGAATGACAGACAGACAAACTTTTTTTTGAGGGTCGCATCGGATTCCCGGGTGCTTGAAAAGGATAGAAATCGCAAAATTTTTGAATTCCAAGAAATGTACAGACAAAAGTCTAATTTTATTTATATAGATTATTTTCCGAAGCTGGAAATGTGTATGAGGACAAAAGAAATCGGATTCATCCGAAAAATGCAGAAACTACATCATAATTTAAAATTGTGTGATAGAATGAGAAGCGAGTTTAATTAACCTTTTGAATATGATAGAATGATAACAAACATAGTTAGCATTTATGTTGTGTCAATTATAAACCAAGAAAACATTTTATCATGTAACAATGTCGATAAATAGCCTAGAATACATTTTATTACTTTAATTATCTGGAATAAATAATTAGAATTTAGATGTAAGGCTTTATTTTTTTTTTAATTAATTTTCTGCATGTTTTAGTAATCCTGGGTTATTGTTGGTAATCTTGATGACTATGAAACTCGTTAAATGAAAATTTTGTTGACATATTGAAATACTTTTTTTAAAAACTGAAATGTTATACTTATTATATAAAATATAATTTTATAAAAAATTTCATAAGGTTGCTCATTACAGGCATATCTCTGTCCTGCTAGGTAATAAAAATAATGACGCTATTGTATTACATAAGCTTTAAAGCTAGAAATGTTTAAAGAATGTTCCATGCAATATTTTAATGTAACTTGTTTATTTCTATTTATTTTTCAAATGAAATAGAATGTCAAATTACTAAATATTGAATTATTTCTGGTTTTAAAAGTTCAATATGTACAATCTTTAAAATTAAATACAAATTTCTGCTGCGATTTATTATAAGGTACACTTGTGCATAGCTTAAAAGACACTATTTTATGTAATAATAATTATATAAAAAAATATTCACAACATAAGTTGTTAAAGGCTGAAACGGCCGAATCACAGCTCATTATTCGGCCAGCCGAAGCTTCACGCCATCTCTACTCTACAGTAGACCCCCCACCTCCCTATAACACAGTAGATACTTTCCCTGTTATGGGAATCTATGTTCTACTGGTCATGAGCAGGTTGAGAAATTGGGAGCAAAAATCTAGGCGTCAATGACGCCTAACTTTTTTTTCCCGGTTGCCAAACTGTCTCGTTCAGGTGCAGTTTCGAAAACCTTTGTTTTGTTTTATGCATAAACAATAAAAATGTAGGCTTAATGATTATGTACAGTAATAATAAAGAAGATCAGGACTATTAAAATTAAGATAGTAATAAATAGTAAGTAAATATAAAATCAATTTTTTTAGCTTTCCACCTACGCATCCAGAATAAAATATTATGATACATTTCACAAGAACATGGTCTTTAGTTTTAGTTTAGAAGTATTTTATAAATTGTTGCTATATAGCTACAAGGCTTATGGTAGATAAACTTATGCAGTATACGTATACTAGCTTTAAAATGTCACCTGATCAACCGCCACTGTAAGCAAACAGGTAGTACATATTAAAATTGTGAAAATATGTATTTGTATTCTCAGTGAGTTGAACTGAAGTTGGGAGAGGGTCTATGAAAGTTTTCAATGTCACCAAGAAGGATTTATTATTTTACCTTATTAAAAATTATTTTTATTTAAATTGCTTAAAACATATTTTAATACAAACTAAATTTTATTTTAATTAATAAAATTTTTATATTTAAATAAAAAGTTTCTTTTTATATTTTCAAATAACTAATTCAATTTAAGTTTTTTTTAAATTTACATTATCTCATAAAGGAGTTTTATTTAAAAAAGATAAATTTTATTAAGTTTAAACCATCAAATAACATTTTTATTCAAATAATATTTTTATTCAAATAATATTTTTATTTGAATTATCGTAATTTAGGCCGGAAGTCCTAAGAAACATAGGGAAATTTTGGGAAATTTAGAATTTCCCAAAATCCAGACATGTTGCTAATGTCACCCCCCCACACACATAAATAAATAAATCTTCTTTCGTTTTTTCACGAAATAGTATTAATTAATTGCAGTCAATCCATGTAGTGTTTTAAGTCACGAACTGCTGCACTTAGCCAGTCGTTATTACGGCGCTGCAACGCACCCCGGCAAATAAAATCCAAGATGGCGTCCAGACCGGAAGCTGTACTCTCGCGCCGTAAATAATTATATTTTATTAATGAATATAACTAATCCAAATAACTTTTACACTGCCTTATTAAAGGATCTCGCGCGTTCATCAATATTGATATCAAGCATTATCATCACATCTTCCCACACTGCCGTACCATACGAGCCGAGCTACCGCTAAAACACATACTTGCAGAAAGAATCCAATATGACGAACGCGAGCTCGTAGTTTCCTCCGATCAACTTCATTAATATTCATGGAGTTAAAAATTATCACTAAATTTTTTTACGTTTCTCTATTTGTTTACATTACAAAATGTACGATTTAAATTATTACACATCCGCGGAAGACAAGAAAGTGGTCTTCCGCACGTTTTTCAACCACAGAAGACTGCAGAGGATCGTTCTCTTTCTGCCACGTGGCGGTGCTTCCGAAAGCAAGTTTTTTTCACGGAAATTTACATTTGTATTTTTTCAGCACATTTTGAAAAATTGTCGTCTAGACAAAAAAAAAGACCCCAGAATTTTCAAAATATTGGTTTTTCGCGGTATTTTTGTTTAAAAAGTCGCCGTAGTCGGCCGATGCCAAAATAGTCGCTTTTTAGTCGCCTGTGGCAGCCCTGTATCGGGCAAAATGTTAGGCGTAAAAAATGACGACTGGTTCTTAAATCTCGGTCGTCAAAACAAAAATTACAGTTGCAAACTACGACTAACGACCGCTAATTTCGCGCCCTGGTCATGAGCTATACTCTAGAGATGAGTTCGGGCTCATTTTTTGAAGCCCGAGCCCGAAGTCTTTTAATCCGAGCCCGAACAGTATTATTTAAGCTGGAGCCCGAGCCCGAAATTTCAGCTAAAGATAAAAAAATTCAATTACTTCATTGCATAGAATACAATAAATTTTGCCGTTTATGCAAACTAAAGAAAAATACAGTTACAAACCTCACTTTCTAATTCTTTATATCCATGTTTATCAAATAATGTCGGATCTTGTGACTAAGTAATATATAAGCCGTCATTCTGAAATACCCAAAGAGCTTCACGCACCTTCTAGGTGCCTGTGCCACTTTTTTCTTCATAAGTACTTTTATTTTCCTCATGAATCACTTTTTAAAATCTGTTTCATGGAGTATGTTCAATAAAGAAGAAATTTTTCACGAGCCCGAGCCCGAATGCAGTTGTGAATTACAGAACCCTAGCCCGTTTCGGGCTCGGGCTGAACCCGTCTCATCTCTACTATACTCCACCTGGAGTGCGGACTCTGCATATAATCGCTGGAAAAATTATTTGCACTCCTCAGAAACACAATCATATTTAATGTTGCCATTCAAAAGTTATATTAATTAGAAGCGTAATAAAATCAGACCCTTGTATTTTTAATTATGTAAAACCTTGGGTATTTGCCACTCTTGGCAACTTACGTATACGTATACTTAATAATTTGTTTTAAGAAAACAGTACTTCATGTGTTTTCTTTGATAAAAACTACAGATTAGGTAGGATATCTTGCCACCAATGGCGACTTTTCGTTATTTGGTGATTTACACATGCTCATAACCAATAATTACTGCTTATGTAAGGTTACCGGGAAAACCATTATCCATACATTCATATACATACATAATCCTTTGTAGACTGCCGTATTTTGCACCAGAAAATATATCATCTCGTCATACTGGCAAATATCCAATCTGTCTGCTGTAATGGCATAATTAACACCGCCAAATATTTCTACTGGTAGCAAAGGCCCATGCTGAACCTAACCGGCTTTAAAATAATCTGCATCTTAATTATTTTTCATTTTTAAGATTCTGGGTTCTAACATTTTGGAACTTGAGGTTTAGATTCACCCTGCTTGGAGAGTGATGTATTTTCCAAAAAGTGAATACGAACTATAGACTTAGGCAATTCCCGAGATAGTGGTTTATTTAATGTTGCTTGCTCGTGGCTCAGAACTGGACTGCTACTGCCACTCATCTCAGCTCTGTACATTCTACTATCAGTGCTGCAGGTTCCATCTATTGGTCATCATACACAATAATACAACAGTCTTCTCTTTAAAAAAAAAAAAAAAAAAAAAAAAACAGAAGTTCCATAGTTAATCTTGTGAGAGTTTATAATTGAAAGTTCAAAACACCAGTCGCTATTGTTTTCGACTTTCCTAGACAATCGCCTTCAGCCAGTTGTTGGGGTTTCGGGTCTCCAGGAACTTTCTGTACGACTGACCTCCTGTGACTCAGGTATTGGCATTCGCCTGGGTGACAGTACTGGGGGCTCTGAATATTCCCCAAGTACTTTTGGGGCGTTGTGAGGTTGTAGTGTCAGTATTGGAGGATCTAGGTCGCTTCCTCCCTCTTCCAAATTCTCATATGGCATGTTGTCGTTATCTGGTGCTGAAGATGCCGAATTATCCTCCAGCCCCGTCCTTGTCACATGGCATCTACAATCTGATCAATGTGGCGAGTCCACACGCCCCAAGGTGTCAACTTTGTACATGACTTCCCCAACAGGGTGTAGTACTTTGCTTTCCGCCCATTTTGGGCCTCTGCCAAAATGTTGTACCTAGACAGATGAACCTGTAGTCCAACTGCCTGTTGAGCTGTGATCCCGGAACTGGTTACCTTGCATAGAGACCTGAATTGTGAAAATGCCTTCACACAGTACGAGCAGATATTCTTCTCCTTGATGTTACAGAGTCGTTTGCAACAAGTTTTGGCTCAGAAATGCTTCTCTTTCAGGCCAAAAGAGCTATAAAATGGTCTTCTGCAGGCATTGTAGCTCGTGGTCGTCGTGGAACATGTTTTCTGGACACAGAAGCTTCAGTTTGATATTGATTCCAGAGATGGTGGACCACACTGCGAGACACATTAAGACGTCTAGTAGCATCAGCCTGTGATAGCCCCATTTCCATCCATCTGACCACCCGCCATCTTAACGAATTGGGCGAACAGCTTCTCTCCGACATAGTGGGACCCTACTGCCTACTGTCAACAAATCTGCTAAAAAGCTGTAAATCAACAAAAGTAACATGTGTAATTACAAAAGCCGGATATTTGCATATTTTTCCTCATTCATATATGCCTGTTCTTTTCTATAAAAAAAAGTAGCAGCTATCGTTTTTGCATGAAGTTCATTTTTATAAACTATAAATTTTATTGTTAGTATCATTTTTTTATGGTGAGCTTCTAAAACAGATGTTGTTCCTTAACTTTTGGAGGCCAGTGTATTTCATTTCTAAATTATTGTATTTTGAGAAAATATAGAGAGATAAAAATGGGGGTCAATAACAAACTGTCAAAACATATGCATGCAAAAAAATAAAAGAGGACAGAAAAATATCCATGGAATTAACATGCTTGCAGTCAATGCTTAGCTTACCCTTTACTCAAAAAGTTATAAAAATCTTGCAATTGTCTTATCATTCCAGATAAATTCTCCTCTGGGAGACTCCACATTGGGGGGTAAAAGAGCACAGTACACAGGAGCAATAGCACCTACCATTAAATGAATTAAATTAGGATTAGAGACTGCAATATGGTACACTGTGATATTTCTGAAATATGCAACAATTTGTACCTTGATCAGGAGTTAAAGGACCTTTATGGCTACTCATATCAGTATCAACATAGCCAGGGTGAACCTAAAAAAATTAAGAATGAAATAATTGTAAAAGTAATAAAAAATTCTCATTCTGTAAGTTATGGAGAGAATACTCTTAATATGCAGCAAAGTATGTACACTGTACAGTCTGTTTCACCTTAATTTGGCAGTACAGGGGCTCTACTACCATGGTGTCGTAGAATATCCGTGACGGATATTTCTCGCTCACAGATAGTCGGATACTTCGAATAAATAGCCGCGACTCTCCTTTTGGCGCTACCACGATGAGTGTCGAATAAAACAAGCGAGTATTTTTGTGCTTGCTAGAGGTCTATCTGACACTCAGAGCGATCAACCAATCAAAACCCTAGGCTTTCCCCCCTTTTTCTTAAACGAAGGCATTGTCTTCAGAATTTTCGGAGACATCCATCACAAGTGGAAGCCCGTTTTTGACAGACCCAACATACTAGGGAGAGGGGTCTTTTTGTGGAAGTACTTGACACTCCACGATCCACACAATAAAAAAACCCATCCATCTCGTACTCCCTGATACCGGAATGCGAGTTTTCGTCTTCATCCAACGTGTCAGGAAAAAACAGCATTATTTCCGATAGTCAATACGACAGTGAAACAATCACGATAGGATGGTAGTAGGGCATATCGGATATTTCTCGAATTGTGACGTCATGAGAAGAGAAGGCTCGATATATTCGCTAGTGAAAGCTTTCCGATACTATGGTGGTAGAGCCCCAGATTAGGCTACAGTAGCCGAATCACAAACGTCATCATAGAAACAGGTTACACAGGAATGTCTATAACCATTGTAATAGACCCACATTTGGCAGGGGAAAAAAATTATTTTTTCATTGTTGTTATTGTTTCATTGTAATTAGGTATCTTAAATAATTTTGGCTCCTTTATAAAGTTAATAAAACAAAGATTTCTATTATGTCTATATATAATAACTTAAATTGTTTTATCATAGAATGATTTTAAATTAGTTTATAATAATATGAATAGGATTCATTTGGAAAAGCCATTTTATATCAAAATTTGAATTTTACAATTTTCATGAAAATTATTCTTTGATTTCTGACTTCAAAACTTAACCACATAATAGAAACATATAAAATTTTAGACAATAAGTACAAATAGAATACACAGTTCAATAAGCATAATTTCTATTTAAAAATAATTGATTTAATGATAATACGAATGCAAATTTTAGTTCCACAGTTAGTTTAATATTTATTATAAAAACATATTTCATTAAAACTTGTAATGCTTAAATGACTATAATAAACCAGTTTCATAAAATTTTTCTGCATATATTTAGCAAGGTACTCTGCGAAATATATGTGATATATTATGTGAACAGCGTTTATCAAAACGGAAGCATAAAACAAGAAAAAAAATCTATATTGCAATGTTTTAGTTTTAAAGAAAATTCAGCTGCTTTCTTCTTCTTTTTATGGTATGACTTTAAAAACATAAACACATTGTTTAAAAAGAAAAAAAAAATCTCAATAGTAAAAAAAACTATTTTTTACCCATTTTGATTCTAAATGCATGCTACATTCAATTGCAATTAAAATTTCAATGAAATCTTAATTCTACATTTTTTTTTTTTTTGCTTTTTTCTGTTTGATACCCACAGGAGGGAGCCGATCCACTAGGGTTTAAGGCTGCAAACCCTCCTGGGAAGTGTCTCCTAATTTTGTATCATTTTCAGAGACCGGCACTTGGATTGGCACCCTCAGAGGATCTTCATACATGGAGGACATTGGAGCTACGACAGATTTTATGTGCACCAGCTCCCTTTAGCGTACACAGCCTTTTTAAAACAATAAGTAATAGTGATATTAAGAAAATAATATTTTAATAATAACAGTATTTTCATCATATGCACATTTTACAGATCTTCACTCGATAGTTCTGAATTGCTATCAGTAGAATCACTGTTCAGAGATATAACTAAGTTCTGATTTTCCCATACTTCATCTATAAGTCCATCTATTTCCCACATCTCTTTCTCGGTTACATGATTAATGCAATTCATCCAATTTTGAACAGAGACCTTCTTTATCAGGGTTCATACTGGTTTCAAAAAATGGAAATTAATGAGTTTTTAATGACCCTAGGAAATCACATTTTTTGGTTACATATGTACTGCATTTTACATAATTTGTTTAGTCAGCATACTTCAAATGTAAATTAGAATATCATTATGAAATTATGCTATGAAAAGTATAAATAATATAAAAACGAAGTTGTGAATGAAATCGTAAAAACACTATAATACTGTACACATATGAAAATTACATTCACCATATAACAAAAAGATTTAAAAACTTGTAGGAAGTTCGCTGAAATAATTTTAAAATTATGCTGAAATAAAATATTGTTAAGTAAGACCTTTGCATAATATAAAGAAAGAATCAATAGTTCAATAAATCTTAAGTAGACTTTATTCATAAAATACCACGTAAAAATAAATTAATGAAGTCAAACAAGTTTAAATAATCAGAAATTAAAATTGAATTCAATTTGATTATTAAATTCTAAGTTTTAAAATCAAATTTTATTTAAATAAACAAATAAAAATTGAGTTGGATTTGGTTATTAAATTCCAGCCTAAGTAAATATAAAGTAATTTTAAATAATTACAAAATTTAATAAATGAATCCTTAACTTAAAATGTGTTTAAGTAGTAAATGCATACAAATATTAATATACATACAAAATGTTTAAATACATACAAATACAAAACTCTGGTAAAAGATTTTCAAATAAAATATTATTTATAGAAATACCAAACTCAAATTTCAAATTGCATCTTCTTTCAAACCTATTATAGCTCC